>WBNQ01027392.1:0-10833 GCA_013401375.1 Spizella passerina
TTGACAGCACAGAAAATAGCACAGACTGTTAGTAACATTATTCAACACAAATTGTAACTTTTTAATGAATTAGTGATTGCATTTGAATCTTAGAATTACTGCTATATTATCAAAATTTTCAAATTTTACTTCTACCTGTATGATAGCTTTTATCTCCATATGGTTTAATTACTTTAGGAAAAAATATTGATTTAGGTCAGTTAAGGGAAGAAATAAATAGTGATTATAACATCTTGCAATTATAAATAAACTCTGACATCGTGCAGATGTTGTTGTTGTTGTTATAATACCTATTTGTATGGACACTCCAATATTTCTTCTTGTTCTCTACAAAAAAGGCCAAACCTGTATTAAATTAAATACTCTTGAAAATCTGTAGGAGATTTTTTCCTAAAATGATGAACACATTAAAAAAAAAATAAATGATAGTTTGCTGGAGGNAGTATCCAGAAGTCTTCCATCCAATATGCTGCCAATACCTAATCTTGTTGGAGTCTCAAAAGTCACAATGATGTTTTTTATGTTGTCCACTCATTAATATAAAAATGAGATAATATGATACACTGGGAGTGGACAGTCAAAAATGTTAGGTAATAATTTTGTTAGGTAGCCTTCCTGAGTAATTTTAAACAAATGGACTATTCAACTTTATTTAGACACAAACTACAGTCTAGACCACTTTCTGATAATGAAAATACACTTTGAGGTGGTGAGAATACTTACAGCCAAAGAAGAAAAAAATAAGCTAACTCATCATATACCAAATTTGGTAGAATTTGTGGCCAGTTGGAGGGCTACCCTACCTTTGAAAAAGATAATTAAAATAAAGTTCCAGCAGTGGACTAAGATGTCTTCTAACCAATTGTTTTCCAGTTTTGTCAAAATTAAGTCCCCAAGAAAAGAATTTTGAAGTGTGAAATGTAAGGACCCTTCTCAGGTGCTGCATGTAACATTGGTTGTTATTTACAATAGTTATTATAGTATGGATAGCAACAATAGAAATGCAAGTAATGTAGATGGAGGTCTATCTTTGAAGGGAATAAATCTTCCTCTTTAAGGTTTGTGATAAACCATATAAAAATACTAGGAAGGTTTTGTTGGTTTTTACCCAAGAGAAATTTGAAATTGAAAGAGTAAAATTAGATATATGCTTAAAGTTTGAAGACCACCTGTGAGTATGCTTGATGCTTGAATTAAAGTAAATAGGAATGAAAAAATTAGGACAATCATGTTCATAGGATGAACTGAAACTGCAGAATAATAAATAGTTCTAAATAAGAACGGGACTCCGTCAGAGATTCCTATGCCTGCACAATGATGCATTTTCAAACAGGCTAGCCTGCATTCAAATTTCTGACACATATATACATCCTTATAAGTTTTAATTATTTTTAGAGAAACACTAAGACCAAGGATCAAAGTATTTATTTCTGATTCTTATGCATGCTTGAAGTTTCAGAAACTGTTAGCAGAGCCACAGATGTAGGTGGCTGCCCACCTGGGACTGCTGCACAGGAACACAGTGCACTGCCTTCAATGAGTGGAAAAATAATGCTCTAATAAAACAGAAAAAGCCCCACCACACCAGCTATGGAGAAGCATGTCTTTGAGGACCTAGCACAGCTTTAAACTGCACTGGATGCAATTTGGACAGTAGGAGATAAGACACAGGCATGGGAATATTTTCGATCAATGTTCATTGCTGCGTGACTCAGCAGAGCACTCACAGCCACCACCAAAGAGGAAAGGCAACGTTGGACTGTGCTGGGCTTGTCTGAAAGAGCTCTGAGTGAAAGCTCAATGCTTCTCTTGCTGTATGTATCATTAACTTGGATTTGTTAATTAGAAAATAATCAGGAGAAAGACACCATGATTGGTTCCATTCCTTCTGAATGAGAAGAGACTGAGCACTTGGTAAGGGAAGGAGTAAGAATCCTCCTCTAAGTGCAGCCAAAAACCTTGAGCTGTCTTTTGATCCTGACTTTCCAGGACACACTAATGGGTGCTTCTGCAAATTATTTTGTTTAGGAGTGCTGGCAGAGGCTACAAATAAATGTAAACACATATACAAAAGAAAAAAAAGTGTGTTGACTAGCTCTGTGGTTTTTTAAGTTTCACTTATGGATGAGCAGCACCAAAAATCTGAATGTGGTGAGAACACAGGATAATATGATGGCATTTCTTAGAAGCCCTGGAGATAAAAAACACCTGCTTGATTTCTTTTTCCAGTAGGGCTTCTTATAAGGCTGTGTGGCATGAATGGGGATTTTGAGGACATGAAAACAGCAAAATTGACTTGTGGTCTCCATAGTCCTAATTTGATGTCAGTGAAGTAGCAGACTACTTTGGAGGCATAAGACTGATCTTGAAGAGATAGGAAATGAAAACATAGGTGCTGAAACTGCCTGGAGACACATCACAGATCTGCAGAAGCAGGTAGAGTCTGAAAACATGAGCTGGCTGCTTCTCAATCTGCTTGAGATGCTAGAAAATTCGTGGGTGATCAACACTGCAGAAAACCTCTGGTGCTAAGGGATAACTCACTCACTAAAATTTAGGGCCAGAGCTAAGTATGCAACACATGAGGAACTGACTTTAAGACGGATGCTCCAGCCTTGGAAGGTGACCTGTCCTTTGTCATTACGAGGTGGGCCGGAGGTGCTCCTTTGCTTTCCCACAGAGACTAAAAAAAAACAAAACAAAACAAAAAAAAAAACCAAAAAAAAAACCACAAAAAAACCAAAACAACCCGATGGGAGGGAAGACACGATACTCCTTCCTGAGGCAGCTTTGGTGGTCTGTGCACAGCCCAGGTTCACCCTTTGGGTGTGTGAGCACTGTGCAGCCTTTCCCAATGCGGCCAGCCGGGCTCACAGGGCTCCAGCTGCCCAAACCAATGAATGGATCCGGGATCAGCCCCGGACCTGCCCCGCATCCTCCCGCTGCCCAAACCAATGAATGGGATCCTGGATCAGCCCCAGACCTGCCCCGCATCCTCCCGCTGCCCAAACCAATGAATGGGATCCGGGATCAGCCCCGGACCTGCCCCGCATCCTCCCGCTGCCCAAACCAATGAATGGATCCAGGATCAGCCCCGGACCCTCCCGCCGGCAGCGCGGCGCTAATGGCTGAGCACTGGCAGAGCCCTGCAGGGCATTGCTCTAATAGTTTCTCTAGTTCTTCCACTGATGTCCTTATACATCTTTTATGATTTCGATAGTGATGCTATGTTCCCCAGGCACTTTCCTTCTATCTTACTCTCGGCCTTTTTTTTTTTTTTTTTTTTTTTAATACGGGGAGGGGGTGTGGGGGGAAGGGGCTACCCTAAACTTGCCCTTCAGTCCTAGCAAAACCTTTCAGAAAAGACATTTCCCTTATCCATTCTTCCAACCACGAGTACATGTCACGGAATGGTGAAGATGGAAAATATTTGAGTACTTTCATATAAGTTGTAACGGTCTTTCTCCTGACTTCATGTTCTATTTAGAGCTTTTTCTTCGAAACAGATGAACAGACAGTTCTTTTGGATTTAAAATTAAATTTAGAATATTTTCTTTAAACTGCACTCGTTGCTTTTACAAAGGAATGAAAACAAAATGCAGCACGTGACATCATTTGAAAGAGAAAATTATGTTATCTTATATAGTTCTAGAAATAAACTGCATTTTTTTAACTGTGGCTCTTCCCTAATGTGCACTGCTGATAAATAGTAAAAAGAAATTTTTTCCTAACTATATATTTCTTTCACATTATACATATATAAATTCTTCTGGGAATAGCTTGAGCAATATAACTTGAGATAGGAGGTAGCTGATATATGTGAGGTATTAATATGAAAAATATTTTCACTGCTTGTATGTTATAAAGCTCTTGGAATATTACGGACAACAAAAGTATAGGTCAGTTAAAGAATCTCCTTATCCCTGTTCTGCCCATGATTTTTTTTCCTGCAGGTCCATTTTCTCTTGTTTTCTTCTCATCTGTTATTTTCATTTTCCTTCTCATCTTTCATTCTCTATTATACAGGGCACCTTTTGAGGAGCTTCTTCTGCTTCCCACTGACAATGCACACTGGCAGCAGCAACCGAAGCCTCAGTCAGTGAACACTTGTAGAGATGGTGAGTTGTAAAATAATAAATCGAATATTTAATACTTAGACAGAAGATGTGGACTTTATCTACACTTAATGGGTGGGGAGGCTGATTACTCATTCATAGCTACACCACTTGTGAATGATGAGGTCACCCCTATCTCAGGAAGATAAATGCCATATCCTGTTATGACATATTCCTTTTATATAAAATTAGTTCAATTTTCTCACTAGTGAGGAATCAGTATAACTAAAAAAAAAAAATCACTTCAAGATAAAGGCATTTGTCTACTGTAATTCATTATATATCCTATTTTCATTTTATTTCTGTTCTGTTTTGTTCTATCTTATCCTGTTCTATGTATACTATTTTACTCTCTACCTAAATGATATCTGACTAAAGTGAAGCAAAAATTAGATGATACAATGAAGCTTTGTAGCATTCTCTCTCATACCTGTCACAGGCTCCTTCCAACAGCAGATAATGAAAATTCAAAGTCAAACCATTTAACTTTAAGTAAATGGAAATGAATTTCCAGAGAAGAGATATTTTTTCACCTGTGAAAGGAACAGTAGTATACCGACAATGCCAATAAAGATATAATATATAATTGTGATAGAGAGGTATATGAAAAGCATAAATATTAAATGTTATTGCATTGCATATTGTCATGTGGTTTTAATTTTTATTTTTGCTATGTTTTTGCCTGAGAGGAAGGTCTACTGCACATAGAAACAGCAGTACTCTATTAAAATATTTCTTTGCTTAATCAATACTAAAGCAACTTGCAGCATATCTTGCAATAGTATATGATACTGAGACAAAAACTATGTCACTTGGACACCAGAAGCTGTCAATAATTTGACCAAAATGAGAAATAAAGTAAATTAAAAATATTGGGGTTTATTCTCATCTCATTTATGATAGCATGCTGCAGCAAATTAAGTTAAATCCATCATGGTATCTTGTAGCACTGGTGAAATATGTGGCAAATTGGGTCCACACTATTTAATATGGCACAGAGCATATGCTTGATGATGGATATTTTCATTGGTGTATAAAGTAAGTCTCAGAAATTCCTACTGGATTTTACCATTGTGATTAATTTGGGGGGAACAAAAGATACAAACAATCAAAATGGAGTTTTCTTCGAATATGAGAAAATGTTTTTTATTTGGCGTCTTCTAAGAGCTCCGGCAAAGAAAATGATTCTGTATTCTAGACATTCACAAACCTACCTTTGAATCCTGCTTGTCTTCTAACACACAAAACAATTTGTCAGTACTTCCAGCGACTTAGTGGGTCTACTTGCACAAGCAAAGTTATCAAGACTGAACTTTTAGTTACATTAACACTTACGATATTAATCGATACTCAAAAAGATCTTATTAAATATCGAGAGATCCCGGCTCTGCCTACATGGATGGAAAGCAGTGACTTTCAAGACTAAGCACAAGTAAGCTTGGCTAAAGACAGGCTCTCCATCCTGGCTGTCTCTTTGAAATGTGAAAATCTGCTCAGAGTTGCCCATGTAGAGCAAAGAGTGACAATCAATGGATGGGCACTTCGGCATGATTACATCCACTCTGCTGCCTGGCCATACATTGACAGACAAAACTACTGTAATGGAGTGATCATTTGGAAAATGGCTACTGCCCACATTTAAATTCCTTTCAGTGTTATTCCATAGCCAATTAGAGTGGTAGCCCAGCCTATATTCATGCCAGTCTTGTACTATAATGTAAGAAAAAGGAAAGGAGCAGCTCAGAAGTCTTTAATTATTCCTCCAGCCATTTATTGACCTGCTCTCTAAAGGCCATATAGGGGCCTTCATCTGCATGCAAAATTCCTATTGACATCACTGGGAGGGCCACAGGCAGATGGAGAGTACTTTGTAAACCTTACATTTTAAATATGTTGTAGGAGAAAGGCACAGAATTCGCAGTCCTTTAAAAAAAGTGAGCAGCTTTATCTAATATTGGTCTTTAAACATGGAGTTTGAATAACAGAATAACAGTTTTCCTAGCAATAACATTTGCCCTCTTCTCTGCAAGCTATCTAACCTACACGTTTCTGTAAAGTCTTCATATTTAACACTCAAACAATTGATGTCCCTATAGTATAAACAGGATAGATAATGAATATAAGTGGGATAGAAAATTAATCCTACTTGCGAGGAAAGAGAGTCATAATTCACTTAGGCTTCTCAGCTCTTACGTTATGAGGTCTTCAGCTAACTCATGGGATCCATTCCACATCCCACAGATGCTCATTATGAATTCTTTTTATGTGCAACATGTGGGGACTAACCAGTTTCATATCTCCTGGTATTAGCTGCAATCCAAAGCATTTTGTATTAAAACAGAATGCAAACACAGATGCTATTTAATACAAAGGATTTGAATGCAGTCTCTGTTTTAACATAAAGTTGGTGTGTCTTAATTTGCTTTGAAACAGCAATGGGAAGAAAAGTCAAGATGAGGGGATATTTTTAGATTAGGAGCCAGGCTTTGACTCTGAAAGGCACACAGTCGCATGGAAAAAGGGGAGACTGGCCCAGGTGACTGCTTTGATTCACGGAAGGTTGCAATGCCTTTGGAGCGAGGGGACAGCCTGGGATCTCCGCTCATTTTTGGGATGCTGCCATAGCCTTTCCAACACTACAGACATTCTGGAGCGCTACTACCTGCGTTCTGTCCCATGCAGCTCCTCTTGGAATGAGCCTCTGTTTCCTCAGACACGAGTTAGCAGCACGGCTGCTGTTTGTGTAAGGTGCAGTAACGCAGCGCGTTACTTTCTGCTCTAGCTGTCCACTCACTGGGCTGGCCAAGAGTCCAGCTCTCCACAAGCACCGCGCTTTGCAGCTCCAGCAATCAGCAGCTTGGGGCTCCAGGTCCGTGGGTTCAGAGGCGCCCCCAGAAGTGAGGCGATCTGGCGGGACCCTCCGCAGGAGGGAGTTTTCCTGCCGTTCCCCTGCTGCCTCTGACTGGGCACAGCTGCTGGGCTCCCTGCGGGACGGGATCCTCGCCCCTCGCCTCCCGCTGCAGCTGCGGGAGGAGGGAGCAGCCCGCGCTGCGCTGGCCGAGCACCATGGCGAGGAGGGCTCGGCTCTCCGCGTCCCCTCCGCCGAGGCTGCCCGCCCCAAGGCCGAAGCGAGGCGAGGCAGCCGCCCGGGCAGAACCGCGGAGGGTCCGCAGCCTCCGCCCCGCGCTAGCGCCCAACTTTCCGCGCTTCCTCTGCCGCGCTCGGTGGCGGCGGCCCGGCCGGGCAGGGGCGCGGTGCCGGGGGCTGCGGGAGCCGCGCAGCGCCGCGGCCGGGGATAAGCGCTTGGATGAGGGCAAGCCCGGCCGAGCGAGGCGGGGGCTGCACGCAGCCCCGGAGGCACAAAGGCGGCGGGAGCTGCGGCCCCGGCCCCTCCGCCGGTGCGGTGCGTGCCGCGCCCCGGGGGCAGCTCTGCCGGGGGCTCCGCGCAGCGCTCGGCCCTATAATTGATATGTTGAAGCAGCAATAGGGATCAGTGCGCGCATAGACAGCACACACCTTACAAGTTTGACTCGCAATAACATTGCTGCACACTAGGAGGGGAGGAGAGTCAGCTCCCTAGAATAAGGAACAAACTCTGCCTTTGCACAAAAGCGGCGCGTTTCCTCGCTTGTGAAAACCGTCCCTTCATAGAGAGAAAGAAAAGAGACGGAGGGGGGCTGCGGGGTGCCTCTAGGAGAGCAAAAGCAAGTTACCAAGAGCGAGAACTTGTGCTGCAACAATCCTCCACTCTTCCTCTTCTCCTCAGGACTCTGGGAGCAGGGATATTCCTCCCCTTCCCTCCCGCCTTCCCACCCCCCCGGCCCCCCCGCACAGTTGGCGCTAGCCCAGACTGTGGTCAGCCGCCTTTATTATTACTTCATTGAGACAGAGAAATCCTCTAAGACTTGCATTTTGGGTGGAGGGTGGGGGGTGGAGGGACGAGAAGGAGGAGGGAAAAAAGGCAACATTTGCTGCTCATCATTTTCACTGCACCGCTAAAGTAATTGCGCCCCCCTCTCTCCTCCCCGTCCCTCCTCAGCTTGGATTTTTCGCCTATATCTACAGCTCCAGTAGTATTCGACATACCTTTTTTTTTTTTTTTTTTGGGTAGCTCTGATATTCCACTTCTCTCCCCAAATTTTCACGCGTTGCATGTTTGCAATTCGGTAAATTTCTCCCTCCCTCTCCCCTTTACCCCTAGCCCCCCCAAACTCCTCAATCTCAGCCCAGCCGCTCACATCAAAGCGCCCGTCCTCACTCACAGTGGCCGCCACTCACTAATGGGATTGCAGTGTGCCTGGCTCTGCTGCTGCAGCCGCCGGAGGGAGAGTCGCTGCTGCTGCACCTCTTCGCCGACACTCGCCGGGTGCTGAGCCGCGGGGATGATCAGGATCTTCCCGGATTTCAGCGTGCAGGTGACGGCGGCGGCGGCCGGCGGGGCGGCCGGGGGGGTGCCGGCGGCGCCGGGCATGGGGCGAGCCGGCGCCGCGGCCAACGGCAACCCGCAAAACGTGCAGGGCATCACCTCCTACCAACAACGGTGAGCACCGGCTGGGAGAGGGGTGTGCGGCTCTTCCTGAGGCTCCCTCACTTGCTTTTTCTTTGTGCTTTTGTGTTTCTTTGTTTTGCTTTTTTTTTTTTTTTTTTTAAATCTCTCATTTCTGTTTGTGGCGGGGTGGGGGGAGAGCTTGGTTGAAGGGGAGGGTATATGTTTTCTTTTTTTTTTTACTTTTTAAAAATACAGCATCTTTTAAAATGCACTGAGAAGTAAACACAATCTCCTAGTTTTGTCCTGGATGAGCTGTAAAGCAACAATAGGGAAAAAAAAAAAAAAAGAAAGAAAAAAAAAAGTGAGACCCCGGCATCTTAGCTTGGCTGCTGCAAAGTTTGGGATCCCGTCCGCTCATCCTTTCTAAAGAGGAATTTCTCAATGTCAATGCCTTGTGCAAATCCCAGTGTGTGGCAGCCAGGGGGATAATTGATCATGGTATGCTGATTGATAATTTTCTTTCAACCAAGAATGAGTACAATTTTCACTTGGGGTTGCACACTTGCAATTCCACATTGCAGTTTTAACAGTTTTAGCATATCACCTGTTACTGCAGGGAAATATAGCCGAAACTCTAAGTATACTCAGCACTGTTATTTTTTTTCATCTTAAATGCATTCTAATGCAAATGCAGGAAATTCACAGAGAGCGCCTTTAGGAAGCAGAGCGTAGAAAGTTGGCAGTAAGTCATCACGAAGTTTAAAGACATTCCCCATTTGCCCTAACAATTCATCGATATATGCTGATACTAACATGAAGCTTAATTAATTACCTGACATTTCTTTATGTTTCTAAACCTGAAGTCTGAATCTGTTAGTTAGCTTTAACATAAACTTATACTCGTAGCCGAATCCTCAAAAAAAAAAAAAAAAAGACTACAACAGATCTACTGAAATCGGAACAAAACGTTTACATTTCTCTAAAAAGGGCACTGCCTCGAGTATCTTGCTTTCTACTATTGCATTAAATTAAATACCAAGAAAAAATGCTGTATAATCTTAAACGTCCTAACTAAACATCCCTATGATGTAAAAGAGAAAAAAAAAATAGGAAGCTTCAGCATAATATTTCAAACTTAATTAGTTTAGAAGCCAGATTTAGATAACTGACCACTGCCTACTCTGTCGTTCAGCAACTTTTGTGTTGCTTCCCATAGTTTTGATGCCTGTGATTGAAAACGTTTGATGGTAACTTTTGTAGGCTTTATCAAATGAGAGTTAATAGGGAGCTGATACTCCTGAAATAAGCTCTGATGATACCTAAGGACGTTCTTAGCTAAGAAATATTTGAAACTAAGGAGGAGTCTTGTTTTGCTCAAGCAAACACCAAATCCTTCATATACTAAAAAAAAAAAGAAAAAGAAAAAAAAAATTAAAAAATCTTGAACGTGAGAGTTATAAAGAACAGATTAAAGTTTCTTTCTTTTTATGGATTCTGTATGATTTTTGTCACTTATGAAATATTTAAATTACAATGGAAACTGACGGACACTTAAACGAGGAAGTACAGGCAGCAATCACAATAGTTTAGTCTGTGAAGTGGGGAAGTCAAGGGTCAGAAATGTCAGATTGGCTTTTAGACAAATGAAAGAGACCTCTGGAGACTTTAAGTTAAACAGAATTATGTAGACAAGGCAGCATACAATTTTTTTAGTACTTCGCGTTTAATAGTTTGGTTCTATCAGTCTGTAATCAGGAAGAAGTTATAAAAGCAATACTTCTCTGACAAACTACTAACACCTCTAATCCAAACAGTGCTTAATAGATATTCAAGTACTTTTACTACCACGAGTCCAGACCACTCTGGATGCCTCGCACACTAACCTACGAGAGGAAACATTTATACACTTCTTCCAAATTTTCACTTTATATTATGGATGAAACAGCACGGTTTACGTCGGACGATTTTTCTCCGCGCTTTCTCAAAACGCTTAAAATACGGCAGACACGACACCTCCTTACTCTATCGCCACAGCCAAGGAGACACCTGTTAACTTCTTTTTTTTTTTTTTTTTTTTTTTTCCCTCATTTCGGAGGCGAGCAGACAGGACTGCCGGCCGGGAGCGGCATCTGCTACTTTGTGTGGCAGGCAGCCCCCCAGGCCGCAGCCCCGGTGCCCGCCTTGCCGCCGCCCGGAGCGCAGCGCGGCCCTGCCCGGCCCGGCCCGGCC
>WBNQ01027393.1:0-20347 GCA_013401375.1 Spizella passerina
TTTTATTATAATTTATTTTATTTAACAATCTAAGAAGTTTGCAGCCATCAGAAGTTCCAGTGCAATTTCAGGTGCAATTGGGAATTCAGGAATCTCCGTAGAGCTGTTAGTATAGCGGACCTTGTAGGTGAAATACATGCATACTTTGGATAGGACATGGGATGGGATCTCTCTAAAATTGACCTCATTTGTTTCATTTTCTGCAAACTGACCTGTAGAAAGAAAAAAACAACACACAAGAACACCAAACCAGAAGTCAAAATCTCAATTCACTGCAACATGAAACAATTTACCATATTAATAAAATGCATTCTACATAGACCTGCCTAAGTCTCATCTTCCCAGGTATTAGATTCTCCATTGTAAAGCAGGATGTGCCACATTCAGAGCCCTCAGGAATATTAAGACACCCAGCACTATGAAATGTTTATTTAGGCCGCAGCCTATCAACATTATTCTGAACAACTACACCAGAAATTTAGATTTACTCCAATACAGGTGACAGGTACTTAGCTGTGTGCTAAGCTCTAAGAGGCATCAATCCAAATAATCCAAATTTCTGGCTGTCTTATCAAAGGGAAAAAAAAAGGTTTCTAGATGTTTCATATCTGCACACATATATGTGTAAATCAGTAGTCCCTTCTATGACCCAGTAGCTTTGAATTCCTCAGTTTCAGGTAGATTTGACAAGAGAGTTGAGACCTCAAAGACACATTAACTTGATAAACAGTGAAAACAGATAGACAGCAGGAACAGGGAAATTCTAGTTGCACTGGAGGGAAGTTTACATGCAGTGCAAGTTTATCCCTATTGGATACAAAAGAATTTATTCAGAACTCAAATCTCGAAACACAAGTACATTTGAAATTTGCTTTCTATAGTGCCTATAACCATAAAACCTGGATGATACAAAAGTTAGGACCCTATGGTTAATCCCACAGGATTTCTATTATTTTTTCTCTCTTCCCCTCACATCCTTGGACTTTCAACTCATTAAACTGAAAGACAATAAAAAAATACTAAAATTAACTCCATGTTTATGGGAGACTAGCAATGTTTAGTTTCTGTGGGCATCTCCTTCTAGCTAAAAAGCAGAGCTATTTACTAATGTCTACAAAGATTTGTGTAGAAATATCTGCATGCACTGAAGCCAGTATGGCTTGAATTTTAGTACAGGAACAATTGGAAGCAAAAGAAGAAATGTTAGCATATTGGCCAAGTTACAGCACTGAAACAAAAGACTTACATATCAGTGAAACTATGACCTACTGAACTAGACAGCAACAGTACTTTTCCTTGTGACCCATTTGTCTTGTTAGCACTTATATAAAATATTTTGGACTGCTGAGTCCTATAGAGTCAGTTTCTAGCCCTCTAAGTAGGTGACTTTGTCTTTTATTCCTTCACACTGAATGAATTCAGAGCAAGTCTTGTAACTATTCTTCCTCTTAGACGTCTGGGAGGCTGACATAGACACAAAACACTTATTACATATTTTCAAATGCAACTATTAAAATGACACTGAGAATTTTAATTGCTCAGTTTGCCCAAGTATTACTAAGTAATTAAAAAATATATCAAACCAATAGATCTCTCCAGTCTCACCAGAANACCCTCACCTCAAGCTAACTTTCATCATTAAGCTCAGGAACTCCTTGCCATAGGATGCTGTTAACATGTGGCCTTAACCCCAGTAGGCAGCAAAGCACCACACAGACTCTTGCTTATTTACCCCTGCTGTGGGTGGACAAGAGAAGAGGAAAGGAACAGTAAAAGCAAGAAAACTTGTAGGCTGAGAGAAGAGAAAGGAAACAAAACAAGTGATGCAATGGTAATCACCACCTCCCATGGGCAGACTGATGACCAGACAGTTCTCAAGCAAAAGATGGCTCACTTCCCTTTCTTACACCTCTCCCTTTTTTACTTTGGAGCAGGACATATGGAATGTAATATCTCCTTCAGTAGTTTGCTCAGGTCATGTTGGTTGTGTTCCCTCCCAGCCTCTTGCACACCCTCCTGTCTGGTTATTGAGTGGGGAAAGAGTGAGAAACAAGGGAGGCTTTAACAGTGTGTATCTTTCAGTAACAGCTAAAACAGGTGTGTTATTGGCTCTGTTTTAGTCACAAATATAAAGCACAGAACCATGTGACCTGCTATGAAGAAAATTAACTCCATATGGAATACCAGAAGTTCTGCCATGGATGTGGAAATAAAGAACGACCAGCTCTCATTCATTTTGAACTTGGCAGCTCCATGTTTCATATAATACCCTCAAGTTCTCATACCATGGGAAACTAGTAGCAATGTAGGACAGAGTAAGACCCCTAACTGTCCAAATAGCAGAGTCCAATTTCAAGTCTGGTACCACAATACCCCAACAGAAATGGACTGTTCTGCTGGAAACTAGACAGGATGTGGAAAAGTTAGCATTTTTTCTAACTTTCACTTACTGCATGATAAAAATTCAAACTGTCCAAAAGTGAAAACAAAGAAGGTAAAGGTACTAAGTCTTCTGTACCTACCTGGTCCACTCAACATAGCTTTTATTGTTCCTGATGTTAATGCATGCTCTCTTTTTACAATGAACTCATGGCCATCAGAGGATATTAACTTCACATACATAGCATCTGGGCCCTCACACCCACCGTATGTCTTCTCTTCTCCATCTGTAATGGAAAAAAAGACAATGGTTTCAGAACACAAGATACTGATTCACATTACTAAAAATGCAAGTTGCAGTTTTGTCTATGACTATGTTTGCAGACTGAAGAGCCCAATACAACCAGAAATGAGAAAGACGCATTCTACATGTCTGAACATTATTTTTCTGAAGTAACTAGCAATCTGTTTTAAAGTCATTTTGCAAAACTTGGAATTTTTTTAGTTAACATCCCTCCATTATCGAATTCTGACATGATTTTTAAAATCTACACAGGAATGAAATTTTCCTTTAGATATTCTTAAGTCAATTGAACATGCTACTGCTTCCTTCCATTAAATCTACAGTCATGTTTATCATACTAATACTTGCTAAAAATTAACCAAACACATATCTGATACTGAAAAATACAGACAGCAAGGAAAAAAATGCCTTCTGAAGCTCTGGTAAGAACAAAAGCAGTCAATATTCCTGCACTGAAGAAATGACATGAAGTAAGACTCATTCTCCCTGACTGCCCAACCAGACCCAGAACCATACAGCATCAGTGCATACCTGTGCTGTGGCCTTTGGCAGAAAGCATGCAAAGTGTCAAAGCACTAAACCTAGGGAGATTTGAAAAATTCTCCCCACAGCAGTTGGACTGTGCTTCCTGTTTCCCTTCTCCCTTCTTTTTTGCTGAATACCTGCTCTCTACTTTGTTTCTTCTGAAGGCTTTATCCCACTTCCCTTTTTGTGCCTTCTTTTATTGTATCCTGACAGTGCTACTTTTAAAAGCTGAATTACTGTTGCCTGTGTAACAAATAAAACATTCCCCCAGTCAAGCTGCTTTGCGAACTTGCAGTTAAAATTTTATTAGGTAGCTATTACCAATTTTAATAAAGTTCTACCAGCACCAAACATGTTATAATACAGTCAGAGAAAGTATAGACAAAACCAGAATCCATCCAATCCTGTTCCATTAACCAGTCATTTGTTGAGGCAGAAACAACAGTTTCAGAAATGTAGTCATATCACACACAATGTAATTTATCAGAAATCAGTCTGTATTATGATTTCTGAGCCAGAATTCAACAGGCTGACTTTAGTTAACAAACAAACAAAGAATTATTTTAAAATAAGTACACAGTGAAATTTTCTTGGCCACTGTATAAACATTTAGTGCTATAAAAGCCTAGAGGCATTCCTATT
Source organism: Spizella passerina (assembly GCA_013401375.1). Taxonomy (NCBI): domain Eukaryota; kingdom Metazoa; phylum Chordata; class Aves; order Passeriformes; family Passerellidae; genus Spizella; species Spizella passerina. The sequence continues at coordinate 3,851 of WBNQ01027393.1, forward strand.
TTAGTATGTACATTTTCAGGACTATGCATGTTAGGCAAGTGAAATTTTTTGTTAGAATAGATGCATTCTGAACAAATCTTCCAGTAAATAGTCACTTGAGAAAATTCTCCTACAAAACATCTATAGGAAGTTGTTTAAAGCATCTATAGGAAGTCTGAGGCTACAAGAAGTGACAAGATCAACATTTAAAGCCTAAGAATCCACCTCCTCTACTGACGTGAGAAAACGCTTCAAATAATACAAAACCAAGAAACACTTGAAGTTCTGAACTTACCCATTCTCTTCTTATAAAAAAAGGTTTTTTTTTCAACTGCAGATTTTGCAATAGGAGCGTCTGAAAAAACACAAGTGGCAATATTTTGAGTCAGCAGCACAATTTTTAAATTCCCCTTTACTTACTAGTCTTTATGTTACCATAAACACTCTTCCAAAAAGAACATGATGACAGACAACACACAGTGTTGATGAGCAGTATGTTTTGAAAACAGGAAACCTAAGAAGTTCACCCATGGGAAATGCAAACCCTGCACTTTAGCACCTCCACTACTATGTGCAGGCCAACCTGCTGGAAAGCAGCTTTGCACAAACAGCCCTGAGGGTGCTGGTGGACAAGCTGGACATTTGTGTGCCCTTGCAGCAAAGATGGCCAACAGCATCCTGGACTTTATCTAAGAGCACTGCCAGAAGGCTGAGGCAGGTGATCCTGCCCCTCCACCTGGCACTGCTGGGACACATCTGGAGTGCTGGGTTCAGTACTACAGACTGAAGTGAGTCCTGCAAAGGGTCACAAAGATGACTGAGGGATTGAAGCACTTGTCATACAAGGACAGACTGAGAGAACTGGGGTTGTTTAGGCCAGAGGAGAGAAGGCTCAGGGATCAGTCTAATCAGTATGCACTAAATACCTGGCCTTCAACCTGTCCTTCAGAGAAGATTGACAGTTCCCAATATCACCACCAATATCACCTAGATAATCTACTTCAGACTTATATTGTAGGTACAGTTAACCAGGAGGTCCCATAGCTGGTATACTGATATCCAGCTGGCTGCATGTGTTCTTCTCTATGGAAAGGAAATTAAAGAGTCAGAGAAATGGAAGTACTTATTTGCAAAACAAATCTGGTGTGTTCAGATACAACTTCCATTTCTTTACCCCAAGCTGCATCTCTTCTGTCTAAAAGAAAACTTTGGAAGAGAAATTCTACCCACCCACCTGCTGTCCTAAAATTCCTTTCATAACAACAGCCACTCTGCAAACATTAACCCAGTACAAATCAGTGACACTGCTGTGTGTCCACAGATCTAGGAAAATATAGCACAAGTGATTCCAGATGGTCTCCCAGCTGATATGCAGGGTTGAGGGTAGTAAAGAGATCAGAATAGAGACCACATACCACACTTGCTCCCTCCTATGCTTCTGGTACACATTTATTAAAAAAAATGTAAGCAAGCTGAGGAAGCTGCACAATTTGGAAGAAGTACTACAGACACCTCTTTGCTATTGTTGAACACTTCACTTCTGCCCAGCACTTTGATGCTGGTTTATTCCATCTGTCTTTTTTCAAAATGTCACTTTGATGCTGGTTTATTCCATCTGTCTTTTTACAAATATGAAGTAGTGCAAATGTCTCCTCAGGCTTTCATAAGAAGGCACTTTGTTATGCTCATCTAATGAAACTACACACACATAACCAATAGTTTTTAGTTGTCTGAAGAGAAATGAGCAAAAATAATCCTCCACTTACACTGCTGATTTCTTTGAAAGTTATCCTGACTTTACAGAACTATCTCTAAAAAATATTTTCTTTACCACTGATATAAGCAACATTTTAACCTGTACTCTTGGCAGGGGAAAAGTTCCTTAATATAAGGCACTCTTAAGAATGTTCTTTGAGAGTTAATTTGTGTATGCTACAATAGAAATTCCCTAACATGGTGTGTTAAATGCCTTCATCTCTTTCCCTAATTCTAGGAACTCATCTAAGGAAATTATATTTGGGTGCTGGGCCAGTCAGGGCCCAAAACTGATGGGGTCTTGCACCCTATTTCAACAGTTTTTTGCAAATGGAAATCAGCCATCTTATTGGAGAGTATCTGTTGCTCAGGAACTGAAGAAATACCTCACATTGCTACTTCTACTTTGCAAAAGGCGATCACTTGCACTACCTCTTTTTCTAGTCACAAAACCATTTCCTACATTGCAAAAGAGTAGTGAAACCATCCATGATTTATAAATAATAATACTTGGAAGAAAAAAAAAACAACATGGAAGTGAAACCACTCTTTGGAAATGTTGGTGATGGTAAAATATGGCTTGGTTTACAATACAAATAATGCCACTAAACACAGCAGTAAAGGCTAGTTAATGGGAATGCAGATATATTAGCACCTTGCAAGGTAAAAGCCTAAGTGAGGAAACTAATACATTGAAAGATTGAAAATGGAGAACTGAAAAAGTCTACACAAAAAAAGTAGATGTTGCAAAAATACACAAAGAGCATTTTAATAAATCAAGTGTGCTATCATATGATTAGAGAGGAAAAACCACAGTAATTAACAAAGAAGAAAAAAATTATCAGGCTCAGTGGTCTGAATTCAATGGTACTAAACAGTAAAGCAGGATAAAAATGCAGTAAGCCTTCATAGTTTTAGGGCATGCTGAACTAATCTAGTTTCTAAAAAATTATTCAGTCATTTTCTTTGGGAAAAAGGAAACTCAAACAAGATGCAATCTTCATATATCATCTGGGGTTAAATAAATGTGATGAGAGGTAATCTTAAAATGAGAAAGAATCTTTCTACAAGACTACAAGAGTACAGTATGGTGTTGCAAATATAGGAAAGAACAACTAGTTCCCCCAAAGAAATACGTTGATTTTTTTAAAACAATGCTGCCAGAAAAGAATAGGCAGATTTGGATGAGACAGAAGTGGAAAGCATTGCCACAAAAGTGGCACAAAATGCAACACAGACAAGTGACCAGTCCTGAAAAACAGTGTACTAGAAGCCACATGAAATTAAATCATATGAAATCAAGACTCCTGCATGAAGGGACCAATACAGTCTTCTTTCATGTAGTCAGGGCATGTTATTTGGGACTATAGTCTTTCTGTGGTAAACTACAAACTGATGGAGGACTGTGGGAGCAAAAGAAAAATAAAAGGGTGAGGCACAAAGAGGCAAATGCACATTGAGGATTCCTTTTCAATAAAGACAGGGAATATGAGCAATGTTGCAGATGAGCAACAGCTTGTCTGGAATACCACACGTAATTCTGAATTCCTTTTTTCAAGAAAAAGAAGTTTGAATTAGAAGAACTACAGAGGGAACCTACTGATATGACTAAAAAGCCTGTTTACGAGAGAAAAATGAATCCTCCTTATTCAGCTTAGCAAAACTGGGATGAAGATAAATATAAAAATTCATTGAAAGGATAAACATCAGCAGAAAAATGATGCCAACATAATATCTCAGTTTAAGTTCAACTAATGAAAATAAGCTAAAATAAGAGTACGATTTATAGCACTATTCCAGAATCCAAGTTTGGTTCTGGATACAGAAAACTCCAAATATTCAACTGCCAAAAGTAAAAGATGAAGAAAAGCCAACCTGCTTTTAAGAAAAAGACATAATATTTCCAATATATGATGCATCTGACATGTTAGCAAGGGACACACTGAGTTTCACTCAATTTCCATTCTGATGCAATGATGTGTCATTAAGAAAAAAAAACAAACACCATTAGCAGTATAAATTTATTCCTGATAAAATAGCCAACAGCAGAGAGCCCAGAAAAATCAGAAAGCCAATGCAACAAATGAGGAGAAAAGAAAAACAAGAAACTCAGGAACTCTGAAAAACCTAAAAAACGCAGTAATGTTTCCTCTTCTGGATCAAGAAGTGCTCAGTCTGTCATGATATTGTATGAAGATCAGAACACTTTCATAGGCAGAAAAAAGTGCACACAGAAAATAAACCAAAAGAATATAGAAATACCTCCCACAAATTCTCACTTCTGCATACAGGGAGTACAAAAAGAACATGGAAGGAAATTTTCTGTACCTTTTTTTAAATTGACAATGGAATGGCCTTAAGTTTTAAATAATAGATCAAGGAAAGTCAAGCAACCTTGTATGTTGTCTTCCAAGAAATTATTTTTTCTCAGTGTATTTCTAGTGTACTGTTTATTACAAAACATATCACTATATTTTCCTTCTGTATAATGAAAGCACCATAAATGACAAGACAATAGGAATAAAGAGACAGATTTCTGAACATGCTTGGTAACTACCTGCATTTTAATTACTTTTCCACATTTTATAGTTGCCCTGTCTGACTTCAACAAGACTACACCAACGCAGCAGTCAGGATAAGAACAATACCAGTTTGGTTAGCGTGTACTTTTTATATATACTGACTTGTCTATTTCAGATTCCTGCAAAGAACCACTAATTTATGCTGAAGTACATTCACAATTCCATTTGCCCTTCAAGAAGCTTATGTGGCATCACCACAATGGAACTCAGCTCCCTGACTTAAATGTCAAAAAAACACATATATTAGATATTACTGTTCTCCTGCTTTGCCTCCTTAAAAAAAAAAAGGACAAAAACCTGCATTTATTAAGAGAAAGTTTACATAAAAGGGATATGCCACTTTTTAATCAGAAGGAGCATACAATACAACTAAACCCAGTGTATTTGGCACAGAAACTTTCCAACCAGACTAAAAATTACTTCCTGCTGCAGAAAATATAGAATTGTCTGGACATTAGAGAACTGAAAATTGCCACAAGCTGCCAGAATATTTACACCTACAAGGTAAAATAGTGTGAAATATCACAAACCTCTAAACCATGGCAATTAAGCCACACAAGGCAAGTGTTCTTGTTTCCCTACCTCAACATCTTCTTACACCTCTAAGAAGAAATAGGAACTTTAGTCTGTTTAGTCTAATCTTCTTCCTGCTCCTCTTGACCATCAAATCCAAGAACAAAACTGAAAGTGGGATGTTCACAACCATCTCAGCTCACTCCCAAAGCTGCATGCTGATCTCCCAAGTTTGCCAGAATTTCCAGAATATAATTTCTTTGTATGCCTTGTAGGCCACTGAGTGGGACAGACTTGAAGGACATAGGCTGAACACACTGGAACACTGCACAGCTTCCAGACTGCTTCACTGCTCTCTTCTCATTTGCACAAGAACACTGAATCTATGCAAACATTTCAAGCATTCAGATTCTTTGATCCCACAGGAAAATCCTTTAACAACTCTGGTTTAAAGAAATTCAAATAGCTTCCAACTCATTAGCTGTAGGACAGACACACGACTTTTGAACACTTCAGCTGCTGACATTTCTATCCTACACTATCCATTTCTTGAAAATATGGCAATTGGCCTTCACCAACTCCTATGTTTGTTTAAAAGCCAAATGTGACAATTTTTTTGTGTCATTTATATATCAGTAAGAGTTTATCAATTACCAAAGGCTGCTGCATGTTACAACTGCAGCCTCCTACTGTTCAATCTTAAATTCTACCCTATCCTATATAATAACTTGTTTAAAAACACTGCTCTTCAGTTTAGCATTCACTGCTCAGCACACATCAAAAAATAATTCAGGTAATAATAATTATGGGATTGAAGCATATTTAGAAAAAACATGAGGAGAAACTGGGAGAGCAGGATTTCCAAATCAGCTGATTCACTACTCCAATACTCTCAGACTCTAAAATTCAAATTTCCTGGGACACACAGGAATGTGAAAGGAAGGCATACTGCACCTGAATGCTAGTTGAGATAAACAGGAGATGGGGTAGGATTGCATGTACAGACAACAAAAGATTTTAAGATTTATTTTCCTGTTTAAACAAACTTTCCTTTTCAGTAATTCCCCAGAAAGTTTCAAGCAAAAAAATACCCTCCAAAACATGGGCAGGGGAGTGTCACTATTTTCTTCCAAAGAAACTTCCAAGCTGTACTGTACAGCTCTTGCCATTGGGGCAAAAGAGGAAAAATTCTACAGGGCATGGATTTCTGCCCTTTTGTTATAGGCATTCACCAAAAACTGCTGTTATGCAAACTACCCCACAACAAAGCCAACTAAATCCTGAGCCTTTCTAGCTTCTGAGAGACTTGTCAAAATACATTGAAGTTCCTTAAAATAATCTAACAAACTCCACTCTTTCATGGCATAACTTGAGGATTTCTTGTAACATACATGAGAATTGTAAAAACACAGTACAACACCTGAGGCTGAGAATCCTTGAGTGTGATACTCATTTGTCTCTCAATAACAATATTAAAACAATTAACAAAATTAAAATTCTTCACATTAAGACTATGTGAAACTATCTAAATCTGTTCATTACCCACTCTGGCATAGGGNTTCCTTCTGTATAATGAAAGCACCATAAATGACAAGACAATAGGAATAAAGAGACAGATTTCTGAACATGCTTGGTAACTACCTGCATTTTAATTACTTTTCCACATTTTATAGTTGCCCTGTCTGACTTCAACAAGACTACACCAACGCAGCAGTCAGGATAAGAACAATACCAGTTTGGTTAGCGTGTACTTTTTATATATACTGACTTGTCTATTTCAGATTCCTGCAAAGAACCACTAATTTATGCTGAAGTACATTCACAATTCCATTTGCCCTTCAAGAAGCTTATGTGGCATCACCACAATGGAACTCAGCTCCCTGACTTAAATGTCAAAAAAACACATATATTAGATATTACTGTTCTCCTGCTTTGCCTCCTTAAAAAAAAAAAGGACAAACTGCCAGAATATTTACACCTACAAGGTAAAATAGTGTGAAATATCACAAACCTCTAAACCATGGCAATTAAGCCACACAAGGCAAGTGTTCTTGTTTCCCTACCTCAACATCTTCTTACACCTCTAAGAAGAAATAGGAACTTTAGTCTGTTTAGTCTAATCTTCTTCCTGCTCCTCTTGACCATCAAATCCAAGAACAAAACTGAAAGTGGGATGTTCACAACCATCCCAGCTCACTCCCAAAGCTGCATGCTGATCTCCCAAGTTTGCCAGAATTTCCAGAATATAATTTCTTTGTATGCCTTGTAGGCCACTGAGTGGGACAGACTTGAAGGACATAGGCTGAACACACTGGAACACTGCACAGCTTCCAGACTGCTTCACTGCTCTCTTCTCATTTGCACAAGAACACTGAATCTATGCAAACATTTCAAGCATTCAGATTCTTTGATCCCACAGGAAAATCCTTTAACAACTCTGGTTTAAAGAAATTCAAATAGCTTCCAACTCATTAGCTGTAGGACAGACACACGACTTTTGAACACTTCAGCTGCTGACATTTCTATCCTACACTATCCATTTCTTGAAAATATGGCAATTGGCCTTCACCAACTCCTATGTTTGTTTAAAAGCCAAATGTGACAATTTTTTTGTGTCATTTATATATCAGTAAGAGTTTATCAATTACCAAAGGCTGCTGCATGTTACAACTGCAGCCTCCTACTGTTCAATCTTAAATTCTACCCTATGCTATATAATAACTTGTTTAAAAACACTGCTCTTCAGTTTAGCATTCACTGCTCAGCACACATCAAAAAATAATTCAGGTAATAATAATTATGGGATTGAAGCATATTTAGAAAAAACATGAGGAGAAACTGGGAGAGCAGGATTTCCAAATCAGCTGATTCACTACTCCAATACTCTCAGACTCTAAAATTCAAATTTCCTGGGACACACAGGAATGTGAGAGGAAGGCATACTGCACCTGAATGCTAGTTGAGATAAACAGGAGATGGGGTAGGATTGCATGTACAGACAACAAAAGATTTTAAGATTTATTTTCCTGTTTAAACAAACTTTCCTTTTCAGTAATTCCCCAGAAAGTTTCAAGCAAAAAAATACCCTCCAAAACATGGGCAGGGGAGTGTCACTATTTTCTTCCAAAGAAACTTCCAAGCTGTACTGTACAGCTCTTGCCATTGGGGCAAAAGAGGAAAAATTCTACAGGGCATGGATTTCTGCCCTTTTGTTATAGGCATTCACCAAAAACTGCTGTTATGCAAACTACCCCACAACAAAGCCAACTAAATCCTGAGCCTTTCTAGCTGCTGAGAGACTTGTCAAAATACATTGAAGTTCCTTAAAATAATCTAACAAACTCCACTCTTTCATGGCATAACTTGAGGATTTCTTGTAACATACATGAGAATTGTAAAAACACAGTGCAACACCTGAGGCTGAGAATCCTTGAGTGTGATACTCATTTGTCTCTCAATAACAATATTAAAACAATTAACAAAATTAAAATTCTTCACATTAAGACTATGTGAAACTATCTAAATCTGTTCATTACCCACTCTGGCATAGGGAAAAAAAAGAGAAGATCTCAAATGGCTTTTCTCTGACTCAACAAGGAAAAAATAAATGCTGTAGTGCTAGAAGTCTCTAAAAATTATCCCAACGCTCCAAGTGAAAACGTTAGCAAAAACTTTACTGACGTAAACATTTTACTGCTATAACTTAAGCTCATTAAAAGGCTGATCTCAAGGCATAAGGTGTGTGCCACCTGTGCAAAGATGTGGCCAATGCACTACAGGAAAACTAATAGACACTTATTGCCGTTCAAAGTAACTCTTCAGTTAACTGAACATGATCCCTCCCCCAACAATTATTTTGGTCCTTATTATAGCAAAAGGAGAAAATTGGGAGCATGTAGGGGATTACTCAGAAATAAGTGCACGAAGTGGTTCTGACCCAGAAGACCTCTGACGTGCCTGTTTATCTATGTTTTTCTGGTTTGCTTCCAAAAACCATCGAAGCCAAGTAAACAAACGGCCTGTGACTATCTAGGTCTCCTCAGAACGCAAAACTTACTAAACGCATTTAGAAATATTTAATACAAGTTACCTGGTGGAAGACCAAATTGACTGTCAAAGCGAACTGCCAGCAGCACCTTTTCACACACAAATGTGAAGCCCTCAATAACTTACCAATGCTCAGGTTACCTTGTACTAAAGCAGAACCTCCCTCTGAGGAACACAGGGCACTCAAAAGCTCGTTTCTGTCTATACAAGTAGGGGTATCACCCTTTTCTTTGCTTACATTCGCCGACCAGACAGCCGAATCACTTTAACCAGCGCGTCTCACCTTGGCAAAACAACCCCTGGGGGCGCATCCTAAATTCTTTCGGCCTGAACTTTTCCCCTCTCCCTACGGCCTGGCGTAGGGAAGGGGCGAACGTCACTTACGGCAGGAGTTTGGGAGCGATGCTCAAACCCAGCCCTGCTCCAGAGCCCCTTTTCCGGCGGCGCCGGGATTCCAAAGACAGCGTTCTGGGGGAGGAACGCGCCTTTCGCCACCGCCTCGGTGGGAAAACCCCGGCCTGGCACCGCGCCCCGCGCACCCCGGCGGCCCCGGCGCCGCTCCGGCCCCTCCGCCCGGCCCCCGTTCTGCCCTCCCGCCGGGCGCGGGGCGAGGCCCGCTGCCGGGCGCGGGGCCGCTGCCGGGGCCGTTTTGGATTCCTGCCCTCATCTGCCATATGTGTCCCCGCCTCTCAGACCCTTTCTTGTTGCATGTCTCGAGGGGGATGCAGATTCCTGCTAATGGGTGAATTGTGGCGTGGAGCGCGCTGGTTTTGTGAGGGTCTGTATTGTTGGGTCTGCCTGTTGCAGAAGAACAGGGATTCAGAGCATACTCACTGCTCCCAGACTTATTTACAAGATCATAAAGTGCTTCAGAAAGTGCAGAGATAAAATCCTTCCTCTCTCTGAGATGTGCTAAGCAGGACTATGTGGTTTGATGCAGGATTTAGCTGCATCTTGGCTCTTGCTGGGATGGAAAATGTGCTGCTGTCCTTCAGCACAGTGGTCCCTTTGGTCCTGCTGCTCCCAGGCTAGTGGCTGTGCTATCCTGGGGGACCAGCCTGGCATGGCAGGTAATCCCTTGATGTCCTGGAGACATGAGCCTCAAAACACATGCACTTGGGTGCTACCAGGAGAATATTGCTTTAGTGAGAATATCTTGATCACACAGAGAGCCTTGCCTGGTCTTTCAGGATTTGAACTTGGAACATCTTTTGGGACATTAGTGTTTGGGTGTAGTGGCTCTCAGGTACCCTGCTCTGTGCCCAGAGGAGAGGGAACAGCTTTCTCCAGGCCATGTCTCCTGTCTGATGGTGCTGGGTTGTCTCTTAGGGCACGGGCGCTCTGAAGATGACTGTGGGGACGAGAGGAGCCGGCACCGGGACAGCCACCTCCTGGCAGGGCGCTTGGAGAGGGACCAGGAGAAGCTGCTCAGGTGAGCCTTGGAAGGAGGTGACATCTTGGTGTCACAAGCTGAGCTCAGGGACAGCCAGTCCNCCAAAGCGCGGCGCGGCGGCGGCGCACCGGGGGCTGTCGGAGTGGCACCGCCCGCCGTGTCCCCGGTGCGGCCGCGGCCCCGCCATGCTCCCGCTGCTGCTGCTCCGGGCCGCCCCCGCCGCCGCCTGCCGTCCCATCGCCTCCGCATGGCTGCGGGGCGCCGCGCACCCCGCCTGCCGCCACCGGGCCGCTGCCGCTGCGAGGCCCCAACAGGTTCTGTGTGGGGACTGTGGGGAATGTGTGGGGACTGTGGGAGCGGAGGGAGCGTTCCCGCCCCCCGGGGCAGGGGCGGCGGCCCTGGGATTGGCAGTTTTGCCCTTAAGGGATGTTGAAGAGGAAAGCAAGGTGCTCCTCGGGGCGTACGCTCGGGTGAAACCGCACCTGCAGTGCTGGAGCCCCCATTGACCTGCGGGGGCGAGTCCAGAGGAGGGCACCAAAATGACTGGAGGCGTGTAGCACCTCTCCTACGGTGACTGATTGCGGTAATTGAGTTTGTTCAGCCTGGGGAAGAGACGGCTTCGGGATGACCTAATTGTGGCCTTCCAGTACCTGAAGGCAGCCTACAGGAAAGTCCTGTAGGGAAAAGGGTCTTTTTACAAGGGCATGAAGTGCGAGGACAATGGGGGATGGATTAAAACTGAGAGTAAGTTTAGCTAATCTAAAGGAAGCTATTTAGCTAATCTAAGATATTTTAAAAAAATTCCTTTTCTGTGAGGGTGGTGAGGCACTGGAGTAGGTTGCCTAGAGAAGCTGTGGATGCCCCAACCCTCAAGGTGCTTAAGGCCAGCCTGGATGGCGCTTGGAGCAAACTGGTGTAGTGGAAGGTGTCCCTACCCACAACAGGGCTGTTGGAACTGGATGATCTTTAAGGCCCAGTTCCACCCAGGCCATTCTATTATTTTATGATCACAGATGCCATGAATGTCTCTTTGCAAAGCTGTGTGTAAATCAATTGCTGGCTCAATTATCAGTAATGGAGTTGCAAATATTTCATGCTAATTTGGGATGTTTACATGGTAAGTTATTAAAGCAGCCAGGCAGCATATTAGTTGGAGTTTCTGGCATGCTTTGGAGTGCAACCTAACTTTAATCCTTAGTTTGAAATGCTGGGGGCATTTCAAATGTTCAGGGCAATGTTCAGGGCAAGGAGAAACTTTGTCTGAGTGCATACATGTACATGTATGTGTGTATATGCATGGATAAGTACATATAAGGTGTAATACTGATGTTCTTAGCCCTGTACTGGTTTCATCTTTCAGGTTGCATCTTTTCAAGGAGTGGCTGTTCGCAGCCTCAGCACATCCTCCCCTCATGATCACCCAGAACATGGAAGATTAGTTTATAAAGGAAATTTGGCCAAGACAGTGTTGGGTATGTGACTCAAAGTGGTTTATATTGCCTTTTTTGTTGTTGTAGTTTTAACAGTATTTAGTAACTTTAAAATGAAACACTAAAAGTGAGTGTTCTCCTTACCAAGTTTGCCAGAATCTAGATCATATGTACAATAAAGGGTGGTGGTGGTGCTTGGTTTCTGCTTCTCTGCTTGGGTGTGCAGGGAGCTCTGTTCATCTCTGTAGCCCCTTAGCCTTTTTTGGCTTCTCTTGAGGCCCTTGGGGTGGCTTATTCAGCCCAGTAAGCAACAAAGATGAGCTGTAACTGCTGTTTACGTTCTGTGTGCTTGGAAATGTTCCTGAAACACTTTCCCAGGCAGGCAGGTATTATGATGAAGAGCTCCATCTCTAATGAGACTTTGCAAATCTTTCTTTGGCCAGTGAATGTTGCAAAGACCTAGTGAAAGGGAAAGCCATTGGATGTTTTCTGATACACATCTTTGAAATGTGCCCTAATATACTTAATTGTCACAGCATCTTGGGCTCCTGGTTTTCAGGGTGATTTAAGGACTGTGGGTGGTCCACAGCACTGGCTACTGTCTTTCAAGCCACATGGAAAATGGGTGGGGAGTACTTGTTAGTAACCCAGGGTTTATGCATGACAGTATAAGCCAAGCTGGCTTCTTTGTAATACACACTGAATGTCAACATTGGTTGTTGATAAGGGGAGAAATTCCCTGTCTGCTATCTCTTCAATGAGCACCATTACATGCGTCCATGAATGGAGTCAAGTCTCATTAGAAATCAGATCTTCTGGAGTCAAGTCTTATTAGAAATCAGTTCTTCTGACTGTGAAGGCAGAAAAAACTTCATTTGTGAGCATAACATCTAATAGCTGACTGCATCACAGAAATAGAGCCAGCTCTGATAAACCCAGCATGAAGGTGCAAACAAATCAGAACAGTGGCAACGAGGGCTTTCAATGATTTCTCCATAAGCTTAAAAAAATAGGGAAAGGGGTTTTCAGTACTTCATCATTTCAAGTAATGGCATTGTTAAGTGGTAGAAAAATACAGGTAATTGTAGAGAAAATGTTGCTCATAAGTGTTAACCTTTATTTTCTTTGATTTTTTTTTATGTAGGAGTGAAGTTTTTCTCTTACTCCACCAGCATATTCAACCTGTTCATGATGCCCTACATCATGCTCAAAAGTGGTATTGGAGTGGAGAGTTTGCTTGTCCAAGGTGCCTTTTATGGGTTGATTGGGATTTTTACGTTTGTAACTCCGGTTACTTTGCATCTCCTTACAAAAGGTTACGTCATCCGGCTCTATTATAAAGATGAAGTGGACACCTATACAGCCATTACCTACAATGCCATCTTGGCAGAAAAAGCAACTGTTTTCCATCAGAAGGATGTAAAGATTCCAGACATCTCCAAGATGTTTACAACATTTTATGCTAAAACGAAGTCAATGCTTGTTAATCCTACGCTTTTCCCAAATCCTCAGGATTATAACCATCTCATGGGCTATGACAAATCCTCAATTTTTAAATTTGAGGATTTAGAGGCGGTAAAGGAAGCTGATGAAAGGAAATAATTTGAAGATAATGTCAGTATCATTGTTCATAATGCAGTACTATATATGTGAAAGAATGTAAAAATCTATTACACTTGCCTAAATATCAGGTAGCTGGTGTTTTCCATATGCATTTTGGAGTGTATAAAGAGAGACACTTATTAAAAAATATTGCAAACAATGTGAGGATTTCTTTAGAGTTAATAACATAAAATACAGTAAAAAAAGGAGATGCTTAGCCCTGTCTTTTGCTTGTTTATTCTTGGTTTGATTGTTGGTTTTAGCTCTCCAGAGAACTGTCAAATGCCTGAGCTGTGTGGCAGTCCCACCACCTCTGTGGCCGAAGACACTAATTTCCTTCCTATCAAGTATGTAGTTAAGATGTTAAGTTTTAAATATTAATTGTACTTAATCTGAAAATACCAGGCTTTTTGTTGCTGCTGGTGATGATATAAAGGGAGTGATCGTGGCTTTGCTTTCCCTTTGTGAGACCACTGGTAGCCAGGAGGAGTCTCTGGAAAGCAGACAGGTATTCTTGTGAATTCCTGCTACAACTCCCTGCCAGAGGAGAGAAGAGCATGGGGAGAATGGCTGTGTATATATAGAGCAGTAAGTTCTAGCTACTCAAAGGTACTCTCAGGTGAAATAAAGTCCCACTCCAAGCAACCCTGTCCCCAAAGGTGGAGAGCAAGAAGCTTCTCTTCTTGGGCACAAGAAAGCATTGTGACATAAGATTGGCTCTGTGAGCATCCCACTGACAAGAGGTACTGTATTTGAATCAACAAAGAAAATTCTAGCAGCTAGTGGTTAAAATGCATTCTGTCAGCATTTATGTAAGGTGGGGAAGCAATTGTGCCTTTAAAGAATGCACCTCTTGATTTTCAGGTGAAGAAAACCACCTTTTACTCAACTTAAAAAGGGGAATCTGGTCTTAGACTGGTTCTCCCTTGAGTGTGTAGAAGTTGGATTTAAATTTTTTAGCTGAAGGCACATAAACTGACAGATACTTGTTTTCAAAGAATGAAGGGCCTTCATATTTTGAGACATAAAAATTACTGATTTGAAAAAAACCCCAAAATTAGAATTAATCCTTTTGTGTTAACAGTGCCCTTTATAATAAGAAAATCTGATACTTGCTACTAGTCACCCTGATCCTGCAAATAAAAAAAATTACAACTAACTTTCAAGCTGTTTCCTAAGTTGTAGTTGAAAAACTGTATTTAAAAGTCTAAATGTCTTCCAATACTATTATTTCAATTTCCTTTTGTGGGATGACACCATACATGATAATTAACAAGGTTTTGAATGTTGCTTTTCTGACTGCCCTCAATGTACTTGCTTAGTAATTAAAAAGCAAATTGTCCCATCCCAATATTTTTGAGGCAGTTTTTTCGGGTTGGCACAACTATAATTTTAAAAGGGTGATAATATCTTGTTAAGCCAGTATCATTCCATGGGTAGCAATAATATATAAATAAAATTTTCATAAAATTATATTGAACATGTGAGGTTCAAGTTATTTTGAACAAGCAATTCTGATCACCTGGTTGTACTACTTGTCCTCATTGAAATGATGTTTTACACTTAGTTAAAAGTAATCTTTGTCTGATGCATTCACTCACTTCTTTTGGTGCTTGCATTGAAAGATGAGATTGGCTTGATCTTCCAATGACAAATATGGGGAGAACAGAAAATAGAGTTTGCTGGAGAAGGTAAGGGAAAGGCTCCAAAATTATATGTATGTACCCCATAAGCAATATCAAAATCCTCATCTTTTCCTTCTGACTGAAAAAAGTTTTCATTTCTAAATTTGAGATTTGGCCAATTCAGAATTAAGCAGCAAGAGTAAGATATCTCCATGCCAGTGGCTAAATTTCTGTCTATAGAAGATTAATATTATTCTGCTCGTGTTCTGGTAGTGAAAAGCTAGTGAAGGTAGTAGGTGGCTTTCTGACACACAGATGACTAAAAATAATATTAAAGAATCCAGAATTCTACTAGAAGATAGGTGATCATTCTGGCTGGCATGTAGTCTCAGAAAAAATACTTAATACTTCCAATGTGCAACTTGAAAATAATAGGGTAGTACTTTTATATTAGGAAAAAGAAGACCAGACCTACTCAATATTCTACTTGCTTTTGCTTTGTTTGCTGCTACACTTAGATTGGAATTGTAGGACAATTTAGGTTGGAAAGGACCTCCAAGATCATTAACTCCAACCATTAAGTCAGCACTGCCAAGTCCACCACTAAACCATGTCCTTAAGTACCACATTTATATATCTTTTAGATACCTTCTGGCATGGTGACAACCACTTCCCCAGGGAGCCATGCCAGTGCTTGACAGCCCTTTCAGTGAAGAAATCTTTCCTAATATCCTGGCTAAACATCCCCTGGTGCAACTTGAGGCTGTTTCCTCTTGTCCTATTGCTTTTTTCTTGGGAGAACAGACAGATCCCCACCTTGGTACAACCTGCTTTCAGGTTGTAGAGACTGATAAGATCATTCCTGAGCCTCCTTTTCTCCAGACTGAACAACCCCAGTTCCCCCATCTCTTTGTTCCTCATAAGACTTGTGCTCCAGACCCTTCACCAGCTTCACTGCCCTTCTCTGGACACACTCAACACCTCAATGTCCTTTGTGTTGTGAGGGGCCCAAAAATGAACACAGAACTTGAGTATACTTCCACATATGTGACTGATTTATATCCCTGGAATTGTTGAGAGCAGTTATTCACATTAGAATCAAAATAAAGGAAGGGAATTGTAATCCAAAAAGACTTCCAAAGTGTGTTTCTTCTCTGCTCTGGGTTCTGAGCAGTCTGTCTTAAGATAATTTTTACTGCATTGTCTGCATTTCCAGGTGGGAAGCTCTTTGTCTCTACGGTAGAAAATGTGCATAAATCAGAACAGGCCCTTTTGCTACTAACAAATCATGCAAGGGAATCAACTGTGGTGTGAGTGTTTCAATAAACAAACTACTACCAGGTAATTCCCAAAGTCTGTTAGCTCCATGTCTGTTTAACAACCCTATTAATTATGTGAATATTTATTTTTTCTAGTGTATTTTTCTTCAGTTTCATACACTTGGTGAAAACCAGTACTAAGTGCAGAAGTATTACTGCCTGCTAACGTTTTCATCCCTGGAAGTTGTTGATATTTCTTTGGGTGCAAGTAACTTGTACATGATGCGGAATGTCCCAGGGTGACATTATGAT
>WBNQ01027402.1:0-12224 GCA_013401375.1 Spizella passerina
TTCAGCCCCGATGGGTGGCATGGGGCTGCTCCCCAGCTCTGCTCCCAGCTCCCAGTGAAGGACAAACTGCTCGGGGGCCAGGGATCTCCCGGGAGCTGCTTCCCCTGCCCATGAATGAGGGAGATGGACAGGAGGGACCAACAGGGCCTGCATCCCCTGGTCTCCATTGCTGACACATTCCCAAGTCCACATTCCCAGGTCTGTATCCCTCCATCTACCCCCAGCCCATTCCTGCCCACTCTCCAAGGGATGGGCTGGTCCCTGCCCAGGGACCAAGCTCAGGAACCTCCTGCACTCGAGGCCAGGCTGATTCCAAAGGCAGGGCTGTGGTGGACACAGCCAGGGCTGGGGGAGATCCTCTCCAGCATGAGGCTGTGGGCAAGAACTGAGCTGCCCCAGATGAGTTTTGTGCCTGGAAGAGTGAGGGGATGCCAGAGAGCTGTGTCTCAAAAGGGTTAAATAAACAGCAGGGTCTGCCAAAAATATTTATCTCCTGTTATATGCATGTGGCTGTGGCTCTCAGCAAGGGGGGTTGTGATAGAGGTGGGGGAAAGTATTTGGTTTTTTCCCCCTCTTGCACTGAGATCCTGTTTTCTTCCTTGGCCCACAAGGATTTCACCAGCATGGGAAATAAAAGGTGTCCTGCAGAGATTGTTTTTTGCTGTCCCCTAGAGATCCCTTATACTGGGATGCTTCAGTCTCAACCATTCCTCCAGCCTCTCACAAGCCAAAAATGGCTACACAAATCTGCCCTTTTCCTTCAATACCTAAAGGGTACAAATGCCAACTGCAACATATGTCCCTTCAGATGGGCAATTCGGCATGTGCCTCCTAAAAGTGACCTCTGTGTGATTTGGACCTAAATTGCTTAAAATTATTTTTCTTTCCAGGCGGATTTAACAGAAGCTCCAATTTGCAGAGCAGTCAGGAAATCCTCAGGCTGACATGGCAGGCCCAGTGAGCACAGGAATACCCTGTGAGGGACAGACCACATCATTCTTATGCAGATGGCCAAACTGNAACTATTTCCCTGTACAAACTGCAGCCTGGTGGGCTGATGCTGGGCATGCCAGCCCCGTCCTGGCAGAGTTCTGATATCAAACCACTTCCAGAGCCTGCCCAGGGTTTTCACCGTGCTTCCTGCTGCCATTATGGGCAATAAATGGGGGAAGGAGAAAAAAAAAAGGGGCTATTTTGGTATATTAACCTCTTTGTGGCCAGGTGAAAGGTTAAATTCACATGATTCATTGGCGGCTGAGAGACAGCACTTTGTTGCTAGGATTTTGGGGAATGCGGAGGGCTCCAGAGAAGGAGTCTCGCTAATCTTTAAGGGAGGGAGCCAGGCTCCTGTCTGACGGCTGCAGGCCCAGCAGCTCTGTGTTTCATTTCAGACTGTCACTCTCCTATCTCTCAGCTCACTCCCAGCTCCAGCTTGCTGCCAGATCTTGGGAACTGTTAACTCAGACAAATTTATAGATGGAAAAAGAACAGTTAGCCATTGTTCCTGGGGTGGGGGGAGGGAGGAAAGCCAGGAGCTTCGGCCACCAAAGTCATGATGTAACCTGGTTGTTGCTTGGTTGCGAGAAACGTGCAAAGGATCTTCCTCTTCCCATGCCAGGGAAGGAAATTGGAACCATTATATTGCTGCTAAATGTTGGGAGGTGTGATGTTGGTGCCCAAGTCGTTTGGAGATATTTGTACAGTGTTTCCATAAAGTGGAATCTCCCAGCTGGACATCTCTGGGGTATGAGCTCATTTTCTTCATGTCAAGTCTTGCGATACTGGGTGTTTTTCCTTAAAGCTTTGGGCTCTGGAGTAATGAGCTCTAACATCAACAGCAGTGTTCTCACAAACAGAGCCCCTCACTATGTGGGATGCTGGGAGGAAACTGTGGATGGGATGCTGGAAATGGGAACATGTCAAGGATTAAAAAAGAAAAATCCATCTGGCAAATAGGGAGACCCTCAGATTCATTATTCCTTAGACTTTGAGGAAGCATTGCTGATTTCATCTGCCTTGGAGAAAAGTGGGAGACTGAGAAGTTGTCTGACTGGTGCTGTGGCCCTGATCTCCAGCTGGATACACTTCCAACCATCCTTCATGGTGGAAAGACTTTAAATTTTCAATACAACATTAAACCCCATATCTTGAAATGAGACAGCACTCACTCACCTCAAGGCTTGCTTTATAGATTTTAGATGGTCTGTGGCTCCTGAACATGGGTTTCTTTTGGAGGTTTGCCTTCCCAAAGTACCCAAAGAACAGAGGTACAGATTTTGGTTGTGTTCACCCTCTACACAAATGTCCCTGCAGCAGAGGACACCTGTGCTACCTTCCTCATGGTTTGTGTATGGAAATGGTTTGTGTCTGGAATCATTCCTGGTTCTTTGAGCATTTTTGCTGGGAGGGAAGGATTGTGAAGGATCTGGAGACTGCAACCTGCAGGTGAGTCTACCTGGCCACTTCTACTTGCAGTTCAGGACAGGAGTCCCTGCATCACTGTGGGATGAATCAGTTGTGTTTTTTATAGCTGCTTTGAATCCAGATCTCCACTTTTTAAATCCTTTCATGTGTGTTCAGAGTGGAAGGAAGCAAGAAATTTTTGATTTAAAATATAAATAATGAAAAGTTATGCACTTAGTAAATCCAGTCACTTGAGAATCTGGCTACACAGAAGGTGGTTTCTTCTTCCAAGGTCTGAAGGTCTGCAGAAGTCTGTTGTTTTAATCAGGAGAGTGCATGGATTTCATTCTGCATGCCCAGAATACGGCATGGTCCCAAAACATCACTCTCCCTCATTTTATTTGCTAGAGTTTTATTTAACTCTGCCCTAACAGGAACAGAATTTCACATCTTAGAAAATTTCTGCCCTAATCAACCTATGCTATTAATGCTTGTTTTCTGCTTTATTTGATATCATTAGCTAGAAGCACTTTTCCCATCTCAGGCTTGGTGTGACATTCCTGACTCAAAAACCCAGCATTACACAGAGGTGTATTTATAAATACAGGTCTGAATGAGCCTCTGGTGGAATTCTTCCACTGGAGTTGATACAGGTGCCCTAGGGATGAATTTAGGATACTATCTGCATTATGGGCTACTTCTCATTTTACATCTCTCTCCTCATGGGTTTTATGGGTCTAAAACCAATTTTCATGAGGAAGAAAAGGCACTGTGACTTCTCACAAGCAAGGTACTGAAAGGATGTGACAAATGAATGGTGCAGCCTTCTCTGCCTAAATTCAGTGTTCCCTGCATTGCTTTGCTGTGCTGCATTTGAATATCCCCACACCCAATACTCTTCCTGCCTCACTCACTGCAGGCTCTGCTCTCCTTTCACAGCTTCTCTGGCACAGCTGACCTGCCTTGGTTTGGGTCAGAAAATCTCTTCTGCCTTATGGAACTTCCCTTCCCACTCCTCTGTCTCTCCCAGTTTCATTTTTTACCTCCTCAACCACCTCTCAGCCCTCACTGGCTGCATTTCCCACCAGTTTTGGCATGGAAACACAGCTCCAGTTAGTTGGAGAGGTGGTGTGGAGAGGGAGAGGTGGAGAGCAGCTGGTTTGGCCAGAGTGGGGAGCAAAGCACCTCTTTGTCCCTCTGGGCTGCCCAAGAGATGCAGCATCTTCCATGGCTGAAAGACCTGGAATCAGAAGTGAGAAATGAAAGCTTTTTATTGTTTTTGCAAGTAGAAAGTCAAGCCAGAAGCTGGGCTTTGCACCATGAGAGTTTTAGTCCTGGATCACAGCTGGTGCTGCCCAGCTCCTTTCTCCCAGCACGTGGAAGCCCACCAGTGCTGTGGCCAGGGAGAGCACAGCAAAAGGCCACTCACCATCTCCTGGTGGCTCTTGAGATTTCACAGGAACAGCCTGAGCAAAGCCATGTGTTACAAGAAACCTCTGGAACGATTTTAAGAGAGCAGAGATATGCAGAAGCAGAAGTCCTGGCAAGATTTCATTCGGTTCCCCATGGAAGGGAAAAAAATTATGAGCATGTATATCCCATCTGACTGTAGCCAGGCCAATCTCTAGGTAGAGTTTAACCATTGTCCAGCTCTTCCAAACCTTCAGCCTCACATCTGGTCAGCTGGTCCCTTCCTGCAGCCAAAAGCTGGGGCTCTTCCTTTCATTGGCCAATCTGCATACAATTGGTGCTGTGGGTTGAAATGGAGGTCACCCCTGAAACCCTGGGTTTCCAAGAGTTGTTTGACCAAACAGAATTTACAGACCAGGACAGTTATTGACAGAGCTGACAAAAGAGATGCTCCAATGATTTACAGTCCAGGTGTGTTGTCAGAGCAATATATTTACCTGAGATCCCAAGAACTGTTAAAATTTAATCCCTGGAGGCCTTCTCTGCAGCCCCTTGAAGGGTCACACCTCCAGGATCATTTGAAGTCACCTTACAAACAGCCAAAACTTTAGGAATTTCCAGGGGAAATAAGAGCAAATACAGTGATTTAAAATGGTTTTAATGGGTATAAAATTGGAGAGGTGAGCTGATACAGGATGCCCTTTCCCTTAACCCAAATGTACAATTCTCCACAATAAAACTCTTTGAATATATACACATTAGTCAGGATTATCTCTGAGTGTCTAGCAGGCTAAGAGTATGGATCCTGGAGATGTCAGCAGGAGGATTCATTAGAGGAGATGGCAAGTGCTTGGAAATGGGAAATGTATTCTCTTATAAACACAGTCTGCACTGGGGCTGACCTTAAGAAAGAACAGAATTGGCTGGAGAGATGGAGAAGGCAGGGAAGGGAAACAGAGCTCATGCACAATTGTCTCCGTTTTTTTTTGTTTTTTTTTTTAACAAAACTACCTTATTGAGGTTTCTGTAACTTCTCTTTGTGTTCCAAATTAGGGGAACTGTCACCATCAGAGCTGAGATAACTGAAAAAGCAATGTCAAATCAGCCCAAGATTATTCTTTCCGGGTGAGACAGATTTTGTAGGGTTTGGGGGATACATGATGTGACTTCTGGAGGGATTCTCTCTCAGCTGATGTGATGGAGCTTCCACAAGGTCAAAGCACTCCATACCTCTTAACCCACACATCACATAACTTGCTATTGTCTCTCAACTCTTTCCATTTCAGCTCTTGGATATCAGAGTTCGTGTGTTTGAGTGAGTTCTTGTACTCAGAGTAAAAGATGCTGAATTCAAAGCTGCTTGGGCTGGTTTTCTCTTTATTGGAAAACAAAAATGCTCCCTCATTTGCCTACTGAGCAAAATGAGAGGAGCTGGCACAGAGTATGAAAGGAACTCAGCATTGACTCCTACCTCATATCTATTAGCTGTAAATTACTTTAACATGAGTGACATCACACTTGACTCTTGGTAAAACAGCGTTAAGTTAGTGGGTAATAAAACAGCTTGACACTAATGATGGGTTCTGCGTGATAAATTACTGTCAGTGATCAGATAAGGGTTCTTGAGACTAACCTTGAACTAAATCTATTTTGTTGCTACATCTTGTGTGCAGCGTTCCACTTCTCACTGCGGGGATTAAGGGCTCAGAGCCCAATCCTGTGCTGGGCTGGAGGGGCAGCTTGTGTGCAGCAGCATTTCCAGAAGCTGCTTCCAAGCATCAGGCTGCTCCCACAAGTGGAGCAGGGAGGGTTTGGCCCCAGCCTTGGGAGCAGCATCCAGCTCCATGGGCCTCATGGTCACTGAGATGCTGGAACAGCTTCCAGCAGTGACTTCAGTATTCAAATCTCTGCTATTTTTAATTTAAAACAACAAAAAAAAGGAAAACAAAAAAATTAGCATTACACAACTAAGGGGTGGATCCTGAAAGTTTCATTTTTTGGGAGTTTCATGTGATGGATTTCATGATGGAATTTTTTTTGACCTATTCATTGGGTCTGTCCTGCAAACCATGGATGTGGATGACCTCAGTGAGAATGGAGAATGCTCAGCAGCTGGCTGGATCAGGTTCTCATTCAAAGAACTTGTTTTACTTGCAAAACTTTGGGACAAAGCTTTATACCCAAGAACTGGGAGCTGGCCAAAGTCAATGTAAAGCATGGGATTTTGAATATATTTTTGCATGTATTTTCTTTGGACTCTAACCAGGGTGCTGCTTAGAAAAGGCTTCCCAAATTGTTTTACATTGTTATTGTTATTTGAGGCTCTGTTTTCATTTATCATCCAGGTAAGACGCCTGGGAGATGTTTTTTTTTATACTAGTTCTTGTGTAAACCATTGTATTAAAACATTTACCATTGTTCATTTCATGGATAATCACTGTTGTCCTGGCGTGTTTATTGCCTGGAATAATCCTGGAATATTTGTGTGTTAGAAATGGCTGCAACAAAGAGAAGTTTTCACTGTGTACATCCAGATCCCTCATTTCTCTGTGATTAGGAAAGAGCTCATGTTAAGATGCAGTGGTTTTAATGCAAGTTGTGATTAATTTTGGAGAGCAGAGTGCTTGAGAGGGTGGCTCCAGTGCAGGAGAGAGGAGTGTGGGGAGAATGGCTGGATCTGTCTGGCTCTTCCAAGGAACAGGCTCTGCTAAACAGGGACACAGAGCAGGGGTACAGATCTCTGCTCCTGCTCTCAGTTCTGGGCTGAAACACGACATTGTTATTGGTGCTCCAACCCAGCAGTCAAGCAATGAAGAGCCCTGAGACTCCATTTAATTCAAATTGTTAATTAATCCCTGTATCAATCTATGGGCAATGGTTAGTTCTGCACAGAGGGTGATCTCAAGGATGGAGATGAGGGCTGGGCTCTGTCTGTGCCCCTGATCCCTGCTCTATTACCTAAAATCTATTTTGTTCCCTGCACTTCTCCCATTGAATCCCATTTTTCTCAGAATTTTCTTGGCTGTTCAGCTCCATTTGAAAGGAGTGGGCCTTTTTCTGCATGATTCAATGCAAAAATAATTTTTCTTGGCTTTTTGTTTGTTTGTTCATTTGTGTTCCTTCCTATCCCATATCTTGATTCCCTCTGGAAAAAGGAAAAAAAAAGGTAAGGAAAGAGAAGGAAAGCAACACTTTTGCTTGGAACCAAAGGGAGGAGCCTGTGTGGGAGATGTCAGATGGAGGAGAAAATCCCTGGACTTTTTCCAGAAACCTCCATCCACTTGAGTTGTGGATACAACCAGTTTATCACAACACCCTCTGGTGCATTGCTGTGAGGCAGTGGAGATGTCCCTTCCCCAGGAGAGGTTTTTAAATGGGTTTACACAGCAGAGGTGAGGTTCTCATCTCCATCACAGCCCCTGCATGCAAAGCAGGAAGGTGCAAGGGGGGACAGAGAGCAGCTGGCAGAGTCTGACGTGCCCCAGTGGAGCTGGGAGGAGATTTGGGTGTGGTGGTGCTGGTGGCACTGGTGGCACTGGTGGCACTGGGCACTGTTTGCTTGCCCTCTGTGCAGATGCAGCCCTGCTCCCTCCTGCTGTTCCTCATAAAACCACTCACTGCAAACCCACCCATGCCCGAGCCCTCATGGTCCCTCCTTGTTGTGTTGCACTAAGTTTATTTAGTTGTGGTTTTGCACTGGGTGATTTGAAATTTGCACTTAGTCCTTATATTGTAATTCCCTTCTCCCATCACAGGGTTTCTCTTCCACCCCCCCCGTGCCTTATACCCCTGCTGGTCTGGATCCTGCACCTCCTCTCCCTGCCCTCCCCTGTGCTCCCCAGCCAGCTGTGGGCCCAGGGCAGCAGCCCAGAGCTCTCCTGTCTCTGAGCATTTGCTCCCCTCAGCCCTGAGGAGCACCTGCAGCCCATCCTCCAGCACCCAGGGCTGAGCCAGGCTCCTGCAGGGACACAAGGGACATCAAACCCTCCCTGGGGGCTGCTCTGCTCCCCACACTGCCCTGTGGGGCGGGGGGCACTGCTCTCTGTCTGTTGTGCCAGCAACATTTGGGCAGGATCTGCAGGTGCAGCCAGAGCTGAGGAATTCCTCCTTGCTTCTATCCCACCCTTTGATTTATTCAGCACGAGTGGGGGCACAGATTTTACATCCCTGCTTCTGACAGAGCAGCCCATGAATGTGTCACACACATGCTCACAAACGTGTCTGGGCTTAAACGCTTTTGTCTTCAACATTTCCCATTTTTCCCCCCTTTCTTTCCCTTCTCTTCCCTCCTTTCCCACACATAACTTAGCCCAACCAACCAGAGGCCCTGTGACTGCCCTACCTACATCATCCCTATGATGTAGGAAAGAAACAATCCCTGGATGGAGCAGCAGGCTCCAAGCAGCTTTTCCAGCAGATGCATGAGCAGGAAATGCAGCCTCATGTCCAATTTCTCATACCTTACCCATGACTGCTGCACTCCCAGAACACGTGCAGCCCAGCCATGCGTGGTGCAGAATGGTTTTGGTGTGAGCCTTCCCCCTTCTGCTCCGAAGCTGGCACGTTTTTGGGAGGGAAGAGGGCTCTGGAGAGGTGCTGATTTGGCAGGGATGGGAAATTCCCCTGGGCTTAGGTAAAACAGCCCAGGCACTGGGAATGGAGCCGTGCCCACGTTTGCTTTGCTAATTAAGCTCAGCCTGGGCTCAGAGGGACTTGTTTTGGAGGGGTAAGTGAGATGAGATGGAGCAGAGCCCAAACGCTCTCTCTGCTCTCTGGAGCTGCCTCTGGGGCTCGCGGAGGTTTTTGTCTTATCCTGTTGGACCTGGATCTGGCCTCTCCTTCCCCAGCAGCACCCAGAGTCCATCAGGCAGTGACAACCCTTGGTGTCACAGCTTCCCCAGGCACAGCAGGACTCCTGCCCCAGACAGCCTTATCCCAAACACAGAGCAAGGAGCGCAGAGCACAGTTCCACAGCAGCAATGCACTCCAAAATTCCTGGATTTGTGCAAGGAAAATGTTTTCTATCCCCACCTCCTGCATGACAGGAGCTGCAGGTCAGTACCCAAACTGCGTCCTACACGAGCTTTGCAAGGGGAGGTTTTCAAAGAGCAGTAAAAAATGTTTTGGTTTGTTTGGGACTCTAATGTGGTGTGGACAGAGCAGCATGAGGTATCACTCTAAGAAAGAAACTGGGACCAGTTTCCATGCTGGGATATTGGTGTAAAGCACCCTTTAGTGTTGACTCTGTGTTTCCTGACCTCTCCAACACCCAGCTTCAGCAAAAATCTTTTTAACATCTAATATTTTTTTTCCTTCTTATACTGTGCCATAGGGAAAAAAAAAGGATTGAGTGACTAGTCTAATCCAAATGAAACTCCTCTGGCAACAAGAGCAGGAGAGCAAGGACTGTGCCCTGAAACACAGCACTGTGCAAGGCTGCAGTAATATATATAAAAATAAAATCATTGAGAACTGTGGGAAAGATGAGTTCAAAGTTTTAGAGAAATCCCACCTGGGTGTGTTTGTGTGGAACACCTATTTATGCATGTCAGCACCACTTGCACAAGGAAAAATTAGCAAATCTCAGCCCTGACCACTGTTTTAAAACCTTATTTCTGCAGTTTAACCCACACAGTGAAGTTTTTTTCTGAGTAGAGTTCACTGGTGCTTTAAAAAGGTGCCCACAAATTTAATAACTACCATGACAAAGTTTCTGCATTCTTGCCTAGATTCCAGGGCTTTCCTCTAAGCTGGCTGGCCATACAGTAAAAGTTGGTCATAAATATCTGTCTTTGGTATAATAAAAGCAATGTTTATATTCTTGACAGAATGCATTTGTGAACTTACAGTCATTAGAGATGTAAACTGAAGGCAAGAAGATAACCTCTCTCCCAAATGTTCTATTTATTTCTGTAAAGTAATTTGTATGATTTATCTTATAGACTAAGGTTTATGGTTCACTTTGAACTCCAGGTTCTTAACTCAGCAATTGCCTGTTTGGGCTGAAGCATATAAGTGATGGCATGACCCAAAGTGCTAGATGAAAGGGAAAAGACAAAAACAAGGCAGGCTTCTGGGATTTCAACCATCATTTCTATATTCCATTGACATCTCTGGGTTAAATATTTTCCTTTGGAGGCCAATATGATCATTCCATGTGTGTGCCATGTCTCCTGGTGACAGGGCAGAGCACGGGCACCTCCAATGGGCCATGCCAGGGCTGGAATGCCAGGGGGTCAAACCTGGCTTCAGTCAGAGCTCCCAGTTTACAAACATCCACGAGCATTAGGGCAGCATCTATTTCATGATTCATAAAAGAAGAATTTGGTGTTGCCCTGTGTGCTGCTGCTGTGCTGGGCTGGGAACCCCACACTTTTTAAAGCCCATGGTTTTTAAAGCCCATGCTTTCTAAAGCCCACGTTTTTTAAAGCCCATGCTTTTTAAACAGGCTCCCAACTCTTGTTTGCAGGAGAAAATATTTAATACTTAATAGACACAGTCTTCCTGGCTTTGCAAAGTCTGAAATGACCATTTTAAAATTAATGTCTTATTCTGACACCTTGTAAACAGGCAGTGGAGTGCTGTGCTAAAATATTTAAGGTTGGTTCAGCTGTCCCCACCCTGAGTGTGTTTCTGTAAGCAGGGGTGACATCCTCAGGGAGAATTGCTGCAGGATCTATTCCCACCATGCTGTGGGTGCTGAGTGCAGTTCCTGGGGAAATGTCTCTTTTCATTCAGCCCAAATTTTAATTTTAGCAGATTCCTGATAGAAGGATGTAATTAAACACAGCTCATTTCTCAGCAACTCCACCAGTGCCATCAGAAGGGATGAAGCAATTTCTCCATCACTTAGCCTGGCAAAAATGTAAGAGGCTCAAGTGTATATCATGAAATTTATCTTTTTTGAATAAGTGAGAAAATCTGGAGTAAGAGGAAAATTATCATTCCCAGACCTGGCTGGAAGGTGGAGTTTATATTCTGTAGGAAACTTGGATTATTCAAACCATTTTTCATTCCAAATCAGCGTCAAAAAGTCACCTCTCCTCCAAGAACAGCTCATAAACTGGAAATTTTGAACATTTTCCATTGAGAAACATCTGAACAGGTCAATAATAGAATAATATATATCACATATAGATATGAGATACAGATATGAAATATCTACCAAAATAAAACCACGAAAGTCAAACAATTCATTTTGTTGCATTCCTCCTGCCTGTTCTCAGAGCAGTGGGGTATCTTCATGTTTTCAAGATGACTAAAAACAAAAGCAGCTGACTTTAGGCAGATTATTGTGCTTTGAAAAACAGTCATGTGAATTTTCAGTTGTTCTGGGCAGCTCTAACATAGGAGAGTGAGACGGCTTTGAGAGCTGTGGGTAAATTTAGAAGATATTTATAAAAGTTGCTGGCTCAGCATGCATGGAAAGTGTTCAGCCACCAAACACACCCAGGGTGCAGGGACAACCCTATCCTCTCCACAACTCTGCCATAATTTTGGTTTACACCAGCACTTGTTCAGTTGTGATTTTCTCTGGTGGCACTGGAATGTAATTCCAATTAGGAACTGCAGAAATCCCTTCTGGATGTTACAGGATTTGGCCCCTGGCTCTCACCAGATTAACAGGAAAAGATGCTCTTTGTACCAGATAGGCAGCAAGGCTGGAAGTTATTGAGACCATTTAATCTCCTAATTGTTCTCTTATGAATTACCTGCCCTGCTGGGCACTTGTGCAGTCTAACCCAGCTGAATGTGATTTTTGAGAGTGAGGAAGGGCTGTGTACTAAGTGCTGCCTATATTTTGCTGCATTTAGTTATCAATATGTGGAATTCTGTCCAGTCCTGGACATGAAAAATCCATATCTTATCTGGCCTCTGCCAGGTCAACATTACTCACAATTCAGACACCATTTACTCTGCAGGGCTGAGACCTGTGTGATGCCTGGCTCTGACCAGTACTATTATTCACTTACTCTTGAGAACACTGTAATTAATCAGAAATACATGTTAACACCCTGTCTTCTCTCCCCTGCCTCCACCAAAAGTCCCCACCAGCCACCCAGCTCCTGAAAACCAGGATTAAGCCCTTAGTGAAGTTAATGGGAAAAAGCTCAGCAGGAATTCATCATGCTGGGGGTCAGCCTCCTCTTTTTCTTGTCTCCTAAGGTGGGCAGAAAGCCTGGAAAATGGGAGCAGGGTTAGGAGCTGCCAGCTGCCTTTGTGTGCTGGATGAGGCCAATGCTTGCTGTGCAGAAGTGAAACAGAAACTTCCCTGGAGCTGGAATAATTGGAGGCAGAGTTTGATACTGAAGCTGGTGTTGTGTCAATAAATTATTATACAGCACAATAAAAGTTGGGAAGGGAAGGTGGGAACACACAGCTCTTTGCAGATGTAAAAATTACCCTTTTTT
>WBNQ01027403.1:1549-38637 GCA_013401375.1 Spizella passerina
ATCTAGGAACTGTCTCTGTCTTCCATTTTGCACTGATACACAGAAAAATGACTTTTCAGATCTTCTGTGAATATGTAAGTAGCATGTGAAAATAATAGTTACAGTTGCTGATAGTTAAGATGCTTCTGTTGGAGGAAAAAAGATCTCCTGATCTCAAGGGATCTAACTTTATCATTAGGATAATGTCATTTAAGTATGATTAAAAACATCCCATGTAATTCTCCCACCTTCAGCACAATTATATTTCAAAAATAAAGTTCAAACTGTAGCACATTTGATAGTATGTGCTTTTTCCACTGACTGACAATCACATACTTTCACTGAATTATTTCCTAGATAACCTAGTGAGAGTTCTGTGATTTCCATTATTCATTACTTGTTTGAGCTGATAGTAGACAGGAACTCCCATGGCTGTCTTCATTTTCAGAATAAATGAATGATAAAAATGGGATTTTTCTTTGTCCTACACACAAAGCCTGTTTTCCTTCAGTACAAGAGGGAAAGGACATTTCTCTTCATTTCTCTGGTCACCTTCTGAGTCAGCTTTGCACCCATAGAGCACACTTCTTTCAACCAGGTCCATGGCTGGTTTTCACCCTTTTTTTCCTCATGGGTGTGCATTCTTCCAAGAGTCTTCAGGCCTCTGCAGTTGCACGCAGTCAGAGAGAAACTTCTCACAAAGTGTAGCTCATTTTCGTCCTGGCTCTGATATTTGGCTAATTTTTTAGCAGTTGTTAATTTTTATAGCTGTCAACCTGTAAAGAAGGCTGAACTAGACATGTTTTGTTTAAACTGAGTTTTTTGTTGTCTGTTGACCCATTCAAAGAAAACAGTAACACCTTTCAGTACAAGAAATATCTATTCTGATCTCATTCTTTCCTGTGACTATTCACGGTGCAAGAAAACCACTGCAAGTTTGATGATAGTTATATTCAATCCTGCCTGCTGGAATTCCAATGTGGCAGTTCTGTTGGCAGCCCTGATACTTGACCCAAACTTGGAAACTCCATCAGTTTGTAGTTGCTATGCCAAAATATCATTGGCTATGGACCAGCTTCACAAATTGTCAGCCAAAAAAACCCTGGAAAACCTGTCTGACCCTGAAGGCCATGTAGGCACCTGCCCTTGGGGAAGTAAGAATAAGAAACTGGAGCATGCATGGCGATTGGAAGAGTTCATTATCATGAAAATCTCCTGATTTCTGTTTGCCTTAAAAGTTAATAATACTAGCATTACCTTTAATCAGAAATTGAATGGCTCATTGCTGACACAGGCACAACTTGGGAAGGATGAACAGGAGCTCCTCTGGACAAATAGGTCAGCAAGTCCTGCACACTTGTATGCATGACAGCTGCAGGAATTGTTCAAAGTGCAGCTGAATAGGTTAAGGTATATGCCTCTGAAGATAGAACACAGACACCAGATTCTATTTAATGGAGGGCATTCTCTTGGCAAATGCTTTATTTATGACAAAATAATTTAGATGCTGAACTGGAATATCCAACACAGGATTGTCATTTCCTAGAGTCAGAGTCCAGAGAGAAAGCAAGGCAGAAAATTCTCTAGAGAGCTGAAATCTTAGACTTGTCTGGAAGCCTTCCCTGACCACAGAAGGAACTTGAAGAACCTGTATTTTGAACTTTAGTGTCTGTCAATTGGTTAAAGATAGGCAGAAAGGTTTTAGCCCAGTATAAGGCTTGAATAGGTGCCGAGTAAGAATAAAGGATTGTTGTGTGCCTTCTGTCTGGAACTTTGGGAGCTTCATCATTAGACCCCAGCCTGAACCTGACACACATAACTCAGATCACTCTCAAAAATAAAGGTGGAACTTTCTGATGCTAGCTAGCCGATTCTTATTAATATATGGAAGAGAATGTACCTCTGAATCCACTTCAGAAATAGCTTGTTTTTCTATGCTGCGCAGAAAGCTGTATTTCCTTCAGTTTAATGCAGAGACATCAATGCAAGATTTCATTTTTTCTTCTATTAATTATTTATGTTGAAAAGATTTTCCTTTTATGTAAGTCTGTTTGTGAGGTTTGGATATTTGAGTTAATAAGCTACAAGCTGAAAATTAAATATAATTGAACACAAATTTTATCTTTGAACCAGGTTTAATTTTACTTTTATATTTTTAAACTAAGATTCTATCTACTTACAGCAAATATCTTGTTCTCCTAACTTTTTCATTCTACTGTGACTCACATTTTTAAGCTGATAAAATAGCATTAGACCTTCTTGTTTATTGCAAGACTATTCTGCTTTTTAGATGTGGTAAAGTCTGCTATTTCAAACAATTTTAATTAGCATGCAAGAGAAAATATTGTACAAGATAAGTGAATTTCTTATCAGTAATAAACCAACTTAATAAAATGTGATGATATTAAATCAATTAATTCTTCAAAATGCAAAATAATGTGTACAGCATACTCCTGACTGATAACTTCTTCCTTGATTTCCCATTGTTAATAAATGGATGCTAAAAATAGTTTTGATAGGTTATAAGGTATTTCATGGTCTTACTTCTTGATTAGTTTACTGCTATTTTTAATATTGGTATAAGAATCTGTAGTATGTTCTTCTTAGTGTTTTCTCTAGGTTTTATTTATCAAACAGTTTACCAGAAAAGTTAATTGATAGAAAAGAAACAGCAGCTGAGCAAACCTAAGTGCAGGACTACTCAGAACAAATACAGAAGTATCAACATCTGAGAGATTTGCATCATTCTTTTTGTTGCCTATAGTTATCTTGTACTACTCCTTAATCATGAGATCATTTTCAACATAAGGAGGTGAGAAAAATGGTCAGTAATATGAATGTGTTGTACAAATTCAAACATATCTATAACTGATAATGCATTTGATAGGTTTTGTGATCTTCCAGTTCCCTGAAGGTGAAGCATTGTCTACAATGAAAAATTCTCCCTTAAAAATAATTAAATGCATGGAAAAGAAAATAAAATAGGTGCAAAATGAATAGTTGGGTAAATATTAGGAAAATGTCTGCAAACCTTTGATTATTTCTATTATTTGGATATCTGCTTATCTTATCAGTAGACATGATGATTTAGCCATGCAGATTTTCATCTCAAGAAACAGATGCTGTTCAGACTAGAGTTAAAAATAACTGGTTCTGTGCTGTTTCTTTTGGGGTTTACTCCCCAAAAGTTTCATTAACACAGTGACTTAAAGGTAACCCTCAGAATTATGGGAATTATGTCCATATAATGTAAAAGTAAAGGAAAAAAACTCCACAACAGCAACAAAAAAAAAACAACCCAAAAATCAATATTGTCAAGATATATATATATATTTGCCTTCTTTTTTGTTCTCAGAAGTAGGGTATATAATACAAACTTAGTAAATATCTGACATTTTCTGAGAACTCACCAACATTCTCTGACACATACTACACTATTTGAAACTTCTTAAAGTGGCTAAATGTATGTTTAATGAAACCAAAAGAGAAAGTCTATCCCTATCTCTCTTTTCCTTTCTAATTTTCCTGGGGTTTTTTTCATATTTAAAAGGTATTTTTATGCAAGTACTTCTATTTTATTTATCTGTAGCCTGGAACATCTTATCCATGTTTATAATACATGAGCCCTCCTTAGGGTAAAATCTATTTTTGTGATTATAGTAATTCTCTGGTGTGTAGAACTTGGACTTTGTGCTTGTCTTTTATGGTATAATATCCATTATACCATAATGCACAGATGTGGAACCCAACTCACAACATGCAAGCAAGAATCAAATTCTGTTTCCTTTTACATCCAGACACCCCAGGAAAGCCAACAGAATGAATTCCATGAGTGAGAATCAGTGGCAAATTGTTTTAGGATGGCATTCTGACCTCACTGGNGATATTAAATCAATTAATTCTTCAAAATGCAAAATAATGTGTACAGCATACTCCTGACTGATAACTTCTTCCTTGATTTCCCATTGTTAATAAATGGATGCTAAAAATAGTTTTGATAGGTTATAAGGTATTTCATGGTCTTACTTCTTGATTAGTTTACTGCTATTTTTAATATTGGTATAAGAATCTGTAGTACGTTCTTCTTAGTATTTTCTCTAGGTTTTATTTATCAAACAGTTTACCAGAAAAGTTAATTGATAGAAAAGAAACAGCAGCTGAGCAAACCTAAGTGCAGGACTACTCAGAACAAATACAGAAGTATCAACATCTGAGAGATTTGCATCATTCTTTTTGTTGCCTATAGTTATCTTGTACTACTCCTTAATCATGAGATCATTTTCAACATAAGCAGGTGAGAAAAATGGTCAGTAATATGAATGTGTTGTACAAATTCAAACATATCTATAACTGATAATGCATTTGATAGGTTTTGTGATCTTCCAGTTCCCTGAAGGTGAAGCATTGTCTACAATGAAAAATTCTCCCTTAAAAATAATTAAATGCATGGAAAAGAAAATAAAATAGGTGCAAAATGAATAGTTGGGTAAATATTAGGAAAATGTCTGCAAACCTTTGATTATTTCTATTATTTGGATATCTGCTTATCTTATCAGTAGACATGATGATTTAGCCATGCAGATTTTCATCTCAAGAAACAGATGCTGTTCAGACTAGAGTTAAAAATAACTGGTTCTGTGCTGTTTCTTTTGGGGTTTACTCCCCAAAAGTTTCATTAACACAGTGACTTAAAGGTAACCCTCAGAATTATGGGAATTATGTCCATATAATGTAAAAGTAAAGGAAAAAAACTCCACAACAGCAACAAAAAAAAAACAACCCAAAAATCAATATTGTCAAGATATATATATATATTTGCCTTCTTTTTTGTTCTCAGAAGTAGGGTATATAATACAAACTTAGTAAATATCTGACATTTTCTGAGAACTCACCAACATTCTCTGACACATACTACACTATTTGAAACTTCTTAAAGTGGCTAAATGTATGTTTAATGAAACCAAAAGTGAAAGTCTATCCCTATCTCTCTTTTCCCTTCTAATTTTCCTGGGGTTTTTTTTCATATTTAAAAGGTATTTTTATGCAAGTACTTCTATTTTATTTATCTGTAGCCTGGAACATCTTATCCATGTTTATAATACATGAGCCCTCCTTAGGGTAAAATCTATTTTTGTGATTATAGTAATTCTCTGGTGTGTAGAACTTGGACTTTGTGCTTGTCTTTTATGGTATAATATCCATTATACCATAATGCACAGATGTGGAACCCAACTCACAACATGCAAGCAAGAATCAAATTCTGTTTCCTTTTACATCCAGACACCCCAGGAAAGCCAACAGAATGAATTCCATGAGTGAGAATCAGTGGCAAATTGTTTTAGGATGGCATTCTGACCTCACTGGATTACAGCTGGTCCCTCCTTGCATACAACTAACCCTGATGGATCATCTAACTCTGTCAACAGAGCTCAGGGATGTTCTGAAGTTCCAGAGCTGATCCCTGCAGGCAGCAGCAGGTATGGAGTGGCCTGACATCCCCTGTACACTGCATTATGTGCGGGTGGCTCAGGGCCACACTGGGCTCCACACAGTGCAGTGGGAGCAAAGCAGCCGTGCTGAGGCAATGCCCTCAGCTGCTGACAGCCCAGCAAGAGTATTAGAATACAACAAGCAGATAATGATACTTCTCACACATAAAATCCCAGCTTCTAGTGATTCTTGAGCTAGGTTATTGATATTCAATAGCAGATTGGGTTTTATTCCACAATATTGTCATTTAATCCTATTGTATTTTCAATATGCACTGTCTGCTTTAAGGGTTTCCTTTCTTTACAGCTATACTCTACAATTGTTGAAGTTACTCTGTGAAAGAGTGTGTGTAAATGCTCCATTTATACCCTGTTTAGGTCTATCAGATATCCTTGTGTGTAGAGAGCTGTAAGTGGGAACAGAGGAGCTGTGTCTATGAAAGTTCCTGTCTGTATTTCCTTACAGGAATGCTGTCAGGGCTGGCTTGTAGAAGAAATGCAGTGTGACTGCCAAAGATATTAAAATCTGTCGGTAATAGCTATTACTAAGGATGACATTGAATAAAATCTGAGAATATGTAGAAAATATGGACATTTTCAACTAATTTCTTTAATGTTTTTCTCATGTATCCTTAATGAAATCAATTACTGCAGGAATGAGAAACAGCAAAGAAATAGCCCATATGTTAAAAACAGTGATCTGCTTACACAAAAATGTGATGCTAGTAAATAATGTGGTTTTTTCTAAGAAATTGAGAAGTTGCCATTTCTGGCATTCAGTATACTAACCTTTATTTTTTAAAAAGACTTATTTTAGAAAATAAAGGAATGGATAATTGGCATATGCACGAGGTAAAAATGGAAATTTGACTAACAGGTAATTTCATAGAAAACTCTTCACTTTGACTAAACTAGACTACATTGTAGCAGGCTTTTTCCATGCATTAAAAAGAAAGCATGGTTTAAGAGGAAAAGCAGTTAGAAGTCTATTGAACCTTGACTATTCAATGCTGGCACAATATCAAACACACATCATTGCAGTTTAGCACATGCTTAATCTAGCATTATTGCTGGTGAACTGCTTTGAATTATCCTGTGAAACACATTATATGGTCAGTTATCATTAGATAAAAATAATTTGATATAGTAACTGCTTCAAAGTCCTTTTTAGACAGCTAAGGTTTGCCAAACTAGGCTGAAATGAAAGATCTGAGAGATTATAGGAGTTCCAGGGGAATTTAGACATTGAACAATGAGACAGAAATATATTCCATGTCTGAAAACTTTGATATTATTCAGTGTTTTCTTATTTCAATATATTCACTAGCTCTAATGGTTTTTTCCTGCATATTCCTGAGCACTTCACAGTGAGCATTTGATGCTTGCTATTTTAAAACCAAACTGTGTTTAACACTACCAATTACATTTTATATCCTTGCTGTATAATTTTAATGTAAAGTGTAAAAGTTGATATCCAAAAAAAACCAGCCTAGAAATATTGCAGTTCAGAGCTCCCCACCTTCACTTGGCACATTACCAGTTTTCTTAAAGGATCAAAATTTGGTACCAGTGCATGCTCTAAATATGGTGGGGTAGAGAGCTAGTTATTCCTCTCACCTTTAACCTCTTGTGTGATTAGCTGAAAAGTCTTCAGAAAAACGCTTAATAGCTCCAGAAACCTGAATCTAAAATACTGAAAAACAAACCAATAGTCACAAAAAACCCCTCACAGTATTTAGAAAGTGTTTTTTAACTTCAAACAAGTTCAGGATAATGGGCTCTGAACCATTGTCCCAGAGGACAGTAATCATAGCCAACATGTTTTAAAGCTTTGAAATATTGTTTAGCCTATCCCTTTTAAGAGATTCTTTTTTACTTGTCTGTTCTGAAGATTGCTTAAATCTTCACTGTGGTCACACTTTCTCTTTTTTCTACTGAGCAGTTTTTGGTTTATGAGCATTTTGTGCTATTGATTTATTTCTTCATACTCCTTAATTAGCTATATTGGCCTTCTATGCCCTTTCCTCCTTAAACCCTTGTTGGGATCAATTTCAATTAAAGATGGGTTCATGACATAGAATTCTGGTGAGCATCTTGAGTAGGCAAATTTAAGAGTTTGTGTTCAGTTTTGTGGCTCAGGGACTTGTTTAACTATATCTGCTGAAGCTTGTCTCTCCTTTAAACCTTGATCTAAAAACTTGACAATGGATGAATGTGCCTTATAATTTTTTTCTGCATCATAAATCCCAGAATCAGTGATTTAATAAATTATTACCTGGAGGGTATTAGTTTCACTTGTTTCTTTTTTCAAGCTTGAGAGATTTCAGAATGCAGTACTCCTGTGTTTTCTCCTCAAATTTAGTATTTCTATTTCTGTAGACTTATTCCCAGTTACAGACCAATACTTAAAAGAAGACCAACATTGCTGAAAGTAAATAAAATATTCCTTTGCTGAAGTATCATGCTGGCTTATCTTTCCCGTTTTTGGTGTAGGACCAATTCTACTCCTACTGAAGTAGAATTCAGTATCCTACTGAAGATACTGGCTTATCTTCCCCATTTTTGGTGTAGGATCAATTCTACTCCTTTCTTGTGTTGTTTTTATGGGTTTTGAATGAACATTTTGTGGTTGACTTCAGTTTGCCAGATCTTGCTCAGCTATCTTCACTACATTCTGTTTTCTCCTTAGTTACTTCAGGTTGTTATTTATTCCCAATATTCTGTACAAAATGGCTTTTCTTTTGTGCAGACATGGAGCCTCAATGTGCCTTCCTCTTGAAACAAGCTGCAAGCATCAGAGTTTTATATTCAGCTTAAAAGAAATTCCCTATGCCATGTTACAGCTAAGCCTCTAATCCATGACCCCAGCTGACTTCAGTGAGTCTTCTAACAACAACAAAAAGATTTTATTTTTTTAGTGTCATTTTACAGATCCAGTTTAAAGCAAAAAAAATTACCAGCTTAGAGGCACAAGAAATGGTATCTCCAATTTCTCTGAAGAGGTGAAGATGTAAGGGATAGAAGCCTATAACTGAAGGTAGGAAAAGGAAGGATGCAGCTTAAAGCACTTTATAAGTTCTTAAAGGTTCATAACATAGATTCAAACTACAGGTTCCTTCTTGGGAAAAAAAAGTTTTAAGCTTTCTGGTTTTTTGTTTTCTGTTGAATCGAATCAGCTTGTGATGACACAATTTAGGTTTAGGGTCTATAATCAAATCATCACTGAAGCTCTGATGACTTTCTAAGAACAAAGTCTGAGGGAGGATTCCACCCCCTCCCAAATTACTCTGTTCCCCCAGCCTCCTCTGCTGGGGGGTGTGAGGGGCAGAGAAGGCCTTGACATTGTGTAAGTGCTGCTCAGCAGTTACAAAAACTCCCCTGTGCTATCAACGCTGCTTTCAGCACGAATCCAACACAGCCCATACCAGACATGAGGAAAGCTAACCCTATGCCAGCCAAACCCAGCGTGTTTGTGCTTCTGAAATTTGTCTCTCCTTAGGGTCAATTATCTCCCTGAAGGTCTGAGGTTCATTGTTAAATGAAGCAAACATAGCAAGTCTTCTCCTGATTCCAGGTGCCCTTAAGTAAAGGGAAAAAAAAAATTGTTTTAAAAGAAGGCAAGAGTAGACCCAGCCTTACTAAATGTTGGTTATTTAATGGTAAATTTAAACTGTAGGCCTCCCTCTGTTTAAGAGGTTTCCACCAGTATTTAACTCCTAGGATAGAGACATGATCAGTGGGCTAAAAAGCTTGACAGACTAGGACACCAGCCCTGTTGATCTGAGAAAGCAAGATTCTTCAGATGGAGGAAGCAAAAGAGAAACTGTACTTATTCTAGTACCAATGCTCTTGGCTGCTGCTTTATCCAGTTTCTGCAGGGTATGGAAGCAGATTATTTAGGAACTCCCTGGAAGTGCATTTGTGTTCAGACGTGTAGACTTGAGCTTCCTTGGGACATACATAAACTGGAAGCAAGTTTCTCACTTTGCCAGCCTACCCTCTTACCCTCCAGCCCCACTCAGAGATTCCAGCAGCACAGGAAACTCCCTGTCCTACAATCTGCTTTACAGCTAGTCAAGCCCACATTGCCACTAATGTCTGCAGTCAACAGAGCTGGATATTTAAAATTATAAAAATTTATTATGCTCTTTGAGATTTTGTCATATATAGATACAGATTGCCTTTAGAAAACAAAATTTTTGTGATCTCTAACTGGGTCACATATAGAGCAATGTTCATGGTCACAAGTAAGGTCTTCCATTTAAACACAGCTGAAAAACCCACAAAAACAGATATATATACACATATATATACATCTTTTTGATTATTAATTTACTCTTAATATTGCAGCCATACTTTAGCTAGCACTACCAAGTTTGGAACATATTGAGTTTATAGACTTAGCATCAGTTCTTGGAACAGAAAGAGTTTCTGAATTAGGCTACTACATTAGGCTGATTCATGTGGTGCATGAATAAGCTATGTTTATTCTAACAGTTTTCAGTCAGCTGGCAAACTTCCAAAACATTTCCAGAGAGATGGGAGATTTTTCAGCATCAGCAATTTGATTCTGTAATTGTTGCTCATAAACTTTGGGAACAAACTGTGCATCCCTGCAAACCTGGAAAAGTCAGTGTTGTAGGTCATGTCAAGCTGGAATAGATTGAGATGTTTTGGCCATGAGGATCAAAATTTAAAATAATTTCAACAAAAGAAAGATGTGACAAAAAATAAATAGAATACAACTCAATGAAGTTAGATGACAGAAAAGGAATAATAAAAAGCACACTGACTAGGCCTCAGGTCTTGAAAAGAGGACCTGGAATTTAGGAACAAAAAATAAATAAATGCACTAACCCTACAGTGAGAAAAGGCAAAATTTTAGCCTAGTATTACAAACACAAGCAACATGAAAAATAATTGACCTTTTCCATTAGTTACTGGCAGGATGCCAGCTGAAGAGGTTTGAGAAACAGTGGATCAGCTTGGGAAGAGCCAAAGAAGAACCATAAACAATTAAAAGGGCTAGAATATGTGCCCTCTTAAGGAAGATTGAATAAGTTATTTTTTTCTGAAAAAAAAGCAGATTAGGGAAACCTTTAAAACAGCATTCAAGTGCACATAAATCTATGGCAAGGAAAAGAAAAACATCTATTTTTCTTTTCTTTCTATACTCAAGATAGAACAAGGAAAAATGACCTTGAGTTATAGCCTAGAAGATTCAGACACGGGGAATTTTCTTACAGTAAGGCTAGGCAAGCACTGGAATAGATATTTTTATAGGGTATGAAATCTCCATCTCAGAATGCTTATTAATAAGATTAACAACCTTATCTGAGCAGGATGGATGAGGGGGTAATAGAACATGGATAGTATTGGACCAGGCAATCTCTGAAAATCCCTTACAGTCCTATTTCATATTCTTCTCTGTACACAAAATTTTATCAATTAGAAGTATGTGACTAAAACCTGAAAAATAAAGAATCTCATCTGATAACAAAACTTACTCAGTGAAGGGATACACACATGCTATTTGCTGACACTGCCACTTCAAAACTGCTTTGTGAATCCACATCACACTTGGGGTCACAGAATGAACTAAGTTGGAAAAGACCTTTGAGATCATCAAGTCCAACTTTATGACCTAACACCTCCTCATCAGGGCACTGAGTGCCATATCCACTCTTTTTAAACACTTCCAGGGATGGTGACTCCACCATCTCCCTGGGCAGAGGATTCCAGTGCTCAATCACTCTTTCAATAAAAAGTTTTTTCCTGATATCTAACCTAAACTTCCCCTGGCGCAGTTTAAGATTGTGTCCTCTTGTTCTGTCAGTGTCTGCCTGGGAGAAGAGGCCAACCCTCACCTGGATACAACCATTTTCAGGTAGTTGTAGAGAGGGATAAGGTCACTGTAAACACTGTTCTGGGAGGCTTAGTTTAATTTGACTGCATAAAACTCAATTCCCTCTCATACAGCAATATATTCAAAAATATGAGGAGAAGGAAATTACTGCAAAGAGTTATTTTCACTAATTTTCGGCTGTGATTCATAAGATGTGCATTTCTTTCTCACAAAGGTAAGTTTAAAAGCCCAGTGTAACATAACTGACAAAAGTGCAGAGAAAAGACATTACTTTCTTCCATCTACCTTTCTCTTTCCCTTCATCTTGTGACAAGGTTATTTTCTTTTTAAGAACAGCTTTTGTTCTGATATTTCAACAAAGAAACATTAATGTTTACATTTTCAAGGTACTATTTTTGATTTATCTAGAATGATGAAGACCCACATTACTCCTTGACATGCCAGTCATATTGTCTCTTTGGTAGATAAGCACACAGTTTTATAGACTATAGTGAAAATACACCAAAGAAAATGTATCTCTGCAGGAGCAAACATGCATCCTCGTGATGAGTGGAAAACTAAATTATAGGTATTCTTTATCTGTCATAAGGACATGAGATCCTGAACACTGGCAACATTGGCTAGCGTTCTACAATACAGTCAGGGTGTTTGTGGAGGCTGTATTTAGGAAGGCTTTTGGTTTCTTTTCAGCTTTCAGAATGTCTTCACATCTCCCACTCCCTACTCCTCAAGTGCATCATTGGTGCAGGGAAGTTTCAAGATGCACATGACAGCTGTTTTATTGTTCAAAACACTGATCCCACAATTGATCAAGTAGGATGCAGTATTGTTGTGAAGCAACTGTGTTTCAGGGACAGGACTGGGCAAATGCTTTTTGTCAACTTTTTCTCCAAATTAAATGAGAATTATGAGAATTCTACAATCAGAAGAAATATAAAGTGTCCCTGTTTTGTTGCAGTCATCAGCATTTAAACCATTTTGTCTGTATGAGTCTGGGGAATTTTAATGGGGCTGCCTACAGCCCCATTAAAAATATCCTGAGAAGGCATATTCTAGCTCCGCAGAGAAGACTGAAGCCTTTTAAAAATGACCAACAAAACAGTGAGGTGCCCTTGCATAGGTTGTTTCACTAGGACTATAAATGTCATAACAAGGAAGTGGGAAGGTGTAGGGGGTACAGTATGGGTAAATGAAGGTGGTATAGAATGTAATCTTACCCCCTAAAGAGTTGCAGCTGAACCAATTACTAAAGATTAGGAGCAGGCCTGATGTTAACAGGCCACACCTGTAGCCAATAAGAAGAGTGTTATAAAAGAGTGGATTGGTTGGTTGAGGGGAACTGGAGTCAGTTCCCTGCTGTGAGGACAAGGAAGAGTCAGTGCCTAGAGGAGATGCCTGCATGGAACATCAAGGAGGTATGAAACTCTAGCAATATGGAACCCTTGCACTATAATGTCAACAGGAAGGCAATGGGATTTAGGGCACCATAGGAACTCTTTCTGACCTTGTAGCCTTCAGGGCATGTCCTTTGTGAACTTCAGTATCTCTTAGACTGTAATTCAGTAATGGCATATCCTCACTTCTGCACTGGTGGTAGGCAAAGTTGATTGGAGAAAAGGACCTCAAGACAGGGTTGAAGCAAGTTTGAGAAAGTCAAAACATGACACATCAAATTCAATGGTACAACAGTGGCCAAAAAAATTTGAGTTTTTTTCAAGCTACCTCCTCTACACAGGCTTCAAAATTAATTCCCTACTGAAGCAGCTGCAAATTCTACTTGATTTAAGACATTTAATTTAGCACATTTATGCATTGCATATGCATTTAACATATTAAATCTCCATGGCTTTTTTTCTTATGCTAGAAGAAGAAAGGCTCCACCTTTTCCCAGGTAAGGATGGGCAAGAAACTCCTGCTCTGAAAGAGGTATAAGGAGAAGGAAGAAAATTGCATCCCAGGTTGTCTCCCACAAGTAGGAACTGAGTTTGGAAAAGCCTCAGATCTCCTATTTGGGCTTGGATCTGCAGGCAGCACACACAAAGCTTAAGCCAGAAACCAAGGAACAGTGTTCAGTGGCAACTGCTTCATTCTCATCAAACTACTACAGCAAATGAAGGAAAGGACCATGATAGAGGTGGTAGTAGTTGGAAAAGGATGTCAAAAAGTCAAATGTGTTTGGAAAGGAGTAGCTTCATGAAGCTCTGCTGTGGCAAAGCAAGGCAGTGGCATCCTAACTATTTTAGGAAGACTGCTGCAATTAGTTCTAGGGAGAGGATGCTACCGCTCTGCTCAGATCTGGTGAGACACAATCTGGAGTGTTATTTTCAGTCCTTGGATTCCCACTACAGGAGCAACATGGGCACCCTGCTGTGGGTTTAGTGAGCGACACAAATATGACCCAGGGATTGGAGCATCTTTTATACAAGAAAAGGCAGAGAGAGGTGGGATTGTTAAAGACTGGAGATTTATACACTTGTATCAATGTGTAGGTCAGGGGTAATAAGCAAGTTGGAGCCAGACCCTTCTCAGTGGCATCAAGGGAAAGAACAGGAGGCAAGGGGCATAAATTCAAATATAGGAAATTCCATTGAAACTTTTTTTTTTTTTTTTTTTTTTTTTTTACTGAGAGTCATCAAATACTGGAACAAAAGTGGCTGCCCAAAGATGCTTTGAAGTCTCCATTCTAAGAGACATTGAAATCCTGATTGAATATGGTTCCAGATAACCTGCTCTACCTGACCCAGCTTTGAGCAGAGGCTGAGACTAGATGAACTCCAGAGGTCTCTTCCAACCTCAACAATTTTGTGCCTCTGTGAATTGCCCTTCCTGCCCCCAGGGGAACGGAGATGCCCTATGCCTTCAGTGCTGCAGAATTGTCCTTGCAGTTATGCCAACATGGTAGGCTGCCAGTATGAATTTAACCAGATTTTAATGCTGAATAATCAAAGAACACATTTGTCATTTTAAATATTGGATTATTCAGATTGTTCAAATTATAAGGAAGATTGATGAATTCAAAGGCAGAAACTCAGACCTCAGTTTAATACATGTAGATATGCATGACAGCATGATTTTGCATTTCAGAAAACAACTAACACATTAGCAAACTTAGTAACTGTAAAACTCTAAACACAACTCTGATATAAATATTATATTTAATATAAAAATCAATGAAATATATTGTACTGGACCTATGGCTGTGCTGCATTTATAAAGAAAATTGAAAAAACAGTATTAAAAATTATAGATCTGAAGAAAAAAAAAGGATTTGTATTTTTCAATGATTAAATGATCTATAACTCAGAAATGTTGAAATGTTACTACTTTCAGGTAGAGTTTGCCACATCAGCAAAAATTATCTGACAGTTATTAGTTGTTTAAAAGAGGCTGCAGAACTCAGGATATCCACTCTTATACTCTGCAAGTCCCCTTTCAGCCCAAATCTGGCTCCTGTTTGAGAAGGGGAAGTGCATTTCATTCCCGGTATCAAACCTGGGAAACTTGGTTAAAACTGACTTTTTAGATATTTGTTTTACAAAATTCTGCATCCGGCATAATTACGAAGATCTATATGTGTTAAGAACACTATAGCCTATTTGAGATTGGACTCTGTGTCTTTAGTGGTAAAATGTCATTGAATTTTAGATTACTTGTGATTAAATAAATGATTGTGTAGTATGTATATGTGGAACACCATAAAAAGAATTATTTTTTATATATTTATACACCTACCTACAGAGAGATGTAGATTTAGATAGATGGATATAGATGATATATATAGCATACATAAAATATAGCAGGTGGGACATTTCCTGGTGGTAAAATTTATAATTAAAATGTAGAAGGAACATGTGTAAAGAATGAAAGACTTCAGCTCCTTGAAAGAGAATTCTTTAGGGCGAAATTCTTATTTCATGAAGGTTTGCTATTTCTTCTTTGATAAAACCATTCAAGTTGGATAAGATCTTGAAGATTGTTGAGTCCTACAATTAACCCAGCTCTGCTAAGTGCTCCGCTAAACCATGTGACACATCAACATGTCTTTTTAACACTTCCAGGAATGGTGAATCAACCACTTCCTTGGACTGTTCCAATACCTGATAATCCGTTTCTTGAAGATGTTTTTCCTAATATCCAATCTAAACCTTCCCTGGTAAAGTTTGAAGTAATTTTCTCTTTTCCTGTTGCTTGTCACTTGTAAGATGAGTCTGACTTGCCCCTCTCCACAGCCTCCTTTCAGGTAGTTGTAGAGAGCAGTAAGGTCTCCATTCAGCTTTGTTTTCTCCAGACTAACCCCAGTTCCCTCAGTGCCTCCTCCTGCAACTTGTGCTGCAGGCCCTTCACCAGCTCCATTGCCCTGCTCTGGACCCTCTCCAGCACCTCAATGTCTTTCCTTTTGTGAAGGGCCCAAACTGGACTCAGCACTTGAGGAGTACCCTCACCAGTGCCAAGCACAGTCACTGCCCTGGTCCTGCTGGCCACACTGTTGCTGATCCAGCGTGTCCGGATGCCTCTGCAGAGCCTTCTGACCTCCAGCAGGTCAACACTCACAGACGACTTGGTGTCATCTGCAAACTGACTGAGGGTGCACTTGATCACCTCATCCAGATCATCCATAAAGGTGTTAAACAGGACTGGACCCAACAGTGAGCCCTGGGGAACACCA
Source organism: Spizella passerina (assembly GCA_013401375.1). Classification (NCBI taxonomy): domain Eukaryota; kingdom Metazoa; phylum Chordata; class Aves; order Passeriformes; family Passerellidae; genus Spizella; species Spizella passerina. The sequence goes on from WBNQ01027403.1 coordinate 17,550, forward strand.
CTTAGGAGTGGCCACAGCATTTATCACCACTCTCTGTGCCTGGCCATCCACCCAGTATTTATTCAGCAACCATGTCCCAGTCCAAGTTATGACCAGCCAGTTTCTCCAGGAAAATGCTCTGGGAAGTGGTGTCCAAAGGTTATGAAGGTACAGAAATCCAATGTACCAGCAGATAGGAGAGGAAATCAGTTATTTAATTTGTGAGTTTTACAGATCAGATTTATATAACAATAGGAGAATATAATTCAATTGCTTAAAAGGTAACTTTTCAAATTGACTTCTCAAATTATTAGTGAATGGAAATTGACATAGAAAGTTTTGTGATTTTGCTTTGTACATTTAGTGAGAGTATATAGAAGTCCATGCTAAATTACAAATATTTAGCAGTTAGACCTTTTGAAGTCATCCTTCACTAATGTAACATGATTGGGAAAACCAAAGAAATGGGCTGGTTTTTCTTTTGGTTTGATATACAAATAAATACAGGGGAGAAGCCTCTGAATAAGAAAGCAATGAGACAACAGATGGATGAATCATTGCAGAGGCTCTGATAAAAATACCCTGACCTCACTCAGACATTCAATCAAAACCCCAATCTTTTGTTGTTTGTATGAACTTTTCTTCAAAATGTGGCAATTAAAAATTGATCATCAACAGATTTATGTTATGTGAGGTTCTTAATATCTCAGCTCAATAATTTGTTGTCTTACTTATTAGCATTTAAACTTACAGAAAATAATTTACAGAACTTTTTTGAGTGTATGCAATATATTTATAAATTATTTTGAATAGCATTTAAGAGTCCTCCTGTGCTACACTAGGAAATCTATTTATCTATTAGTCCTAGAAATCTATATCTATTTAAAAAATTGAGACATTTTAAGGAGTCATGATTTGAATTCTAAGTCCATCACAATAAACCTGAAGTTCAAAGCCCCATCTCTGTGCCTCTGGATGGCTTATAAAAACTACACTTAAATTGGATCGCATATAAAAAACTACACTTAAAGCTGGCAAAGAAGAAACTCACTGAAATGAAAGGGTTTTAAAACCCACCTTTCTTAGAATTTTGGCAATTGAGCCCAGAAGTTATTTTTGATCTGTCTACATTGCAACTAGTGAATTCTGTTTTCCTCAACAAAGAGTTGGTGCTGAGGATCTGACATTCACACTATAAATGTTTCAGAGGGCTTTTCCTAGAAATAGGATGGCTTAGTCCCTGCTAAGGAACCACAGTCTAGACTCTTTGAAGAGTTGTTGAAGAGCTGCATGGATGGTGGTGGTGATAAAGGGCATGGTTTTCATATCTTAGATGACAGGAAGCAGTAGGCTGCATCATCGAGCTCCTCTGATCTTCTCATCTGCTCTTTTGCTCTCTGAAACAAAAGATATAGGTTATTTTGCCACAGTGGCCCTGCTTTACTGTGGATGAAAAAATCCTTCTTTAACAAAATATCCTGGCAAAAAAGAAGCTCAGAATTACAAACTTTCATTCTAAAGAAGGCAAGAGCTCCTAATTCCTTGCTGAGTAAAAGCAGTTTTTCAGTCCCAACTGAAGAGAAAACGTCAGGAAATGCATTATTATTTATTATTCCCAGAGAAGCTGGACCCTGTGAACATGTATTAGGGAATATTTGTTGCATGCCATATGAATTCCCTCTGTAGATACAAGCTCTCATTCACCGTTTTTTCAGATGGGTCCTCATGGAAAGGTGGCACTGAGTGTCTAAGATTAAAAAAGCTAGCCGCGTGCCCCAGCTTCAACAAACTAGACACACAGCCAAAGTGGCAAAGGATCCTAGTAAATTGAGGTACTGTCAGGTTTGGGTACTCTAAGCAACAGTTTGGACTTTAATTTTGACTGTAGACACAGAAACTTAAAGGCTGATTCTGAAAAGAGTTTGTCATTTAAATGTATAACAATTATTCCTTGTAAGAATGAATGACTAGTACAGAAAACCCAAAACATTAATTTATAACAAGCAATATTGTTTTCTTGATATTAGAACTTTTATTGACAAATATAGCAGGGAGGTACGATTGATTTTTTTCACTAACATTCTTTACCAGCAGCATATGCAGTCAAGTACCACTTCTGTAGCTCAACTATCAGTTCTCCTTAAAACCTGTGATTTAATCCCTGAAATATCATCAGAAGTGTGAATTATTTCAAGACTCCAGGACTGGCTGAGAGCAAATACTGCAGAATCAACAGTATGTTGGATATGAACTCATAACCATACCAGAACATTGCCTTTAAAAAAAGTCAAATAGAAAATATATTTTTATTGAAATTTTGAAGGGCAACTTTCCTGCTGCCAGACTGTATTTTAGGAAACTTCTTGAGGAGATTAGTCACATTAATTTTCCCACCTAGTGAAGAGGGAGATTCCCTCTGAGACTGAGTCAAGGTATGTGTAAATGGGAAGACTGGGATTATCCCCATGTTGTGTCTGTGCTGATTAGAGTGAAGCATACACAAGTGTGCTTCATTTTCCTAATCCTGCTTCCCTCTGGAGAGAAACCAGGCCATGGAGAGTAACAGATATGGAAGTATCTGCTGATGAAGGCTCTAGCTGGGGTTATGTGAGGATGCATGCTTTACAATCAGTCTAAACAGACTTTTTCTGAACCCAGATTGTGTTCCTGGTACTGCTTACATTTTTTGGTACATCAAACACTAGGCATAGTCTCTATTGCTTCCATTTAACTTCTCTTCCCACAATTTTCCTCTCTCTCACCTTCTTCGTGGTGCATTGTTTAACTCTTCATATCCAGTTATTTTTTTTCCAAAGGTGACTGACACTGGTCTGGTAGTTTTGAGAACATCTCTTGGAAGGTTAATGCTACAAGGCTCCTTCTCCAGAAAGAGAAAGGACTTCCCACAGCGGAGTTAAGAGTAAGTCTGAATAGCTTTATGAAGGTACTTGTTCATTCACTGAGGATAGAATGCCTTTGGAAAGATTCACTCCACTTCATTGAAGTGAGCCTTAGTTCTGATTACCTTAATACCATAAACTCTTCAAGTCAGGGGCTTTCTTTCATGTCTATAAATGCCCAAACCATTAGGCAGTAGTAGGTTAAATACATATTTGGATATTATAATTAATATGATACCTTGTGGCAGAATTATACTATCACTCAATATTCTGAACACTTCCCTGCAGAAGCCTGTAAGGAACAGACATGTGATCCAGCCAACTCATGGAATAAACTTCAAGTATGTATGGGAGGAGAGAGCATCCTCTCCCTTAAGGAGGCGTGGTCAAGGATCTTTTCAATGCAAGAAAAGGATAATAAGAATAGATGGATGACATAAACGAGAAGATGCAGAGGCACAAACCTGACAGACAAGCATAATGGAGACAAAGACAAGAAATCAACCTGTCCAGTCCCAGTAGTTTGTGGGCTATCAAGAAGCTGCAAGCAAACCTGGACTTTGCAAACCTGAGGGTGAATGAAGATGGAAGGGGGTCAATGGAGCTACGCATGCTGATGAGGGAATATGCACTGGAAGGGGGAGCAGGGAGGAATGAAGGGGGAGACTGATAGAAAAGGGTATAAAATGGGCTGGTTGCATGTAAAATGGAGCCATTAACACACTTGTCTGATGGAGCCCTGCAGCTGATCATCAAAATTCATCCTTGTTATTACATACTGTAGCTCTGCATTATCTCACCCTCTGTTCCACACAGGTGAGGGCAAGGTCTGAGTGCTGCCTACTGGGGTTCTGGTGTGGGTGAGGCACTAGTTCAGCAGTGGCAGCTGAAGCAGGACCATGGCGCTCAGCTCACATGCCTGGCACCAGTTTGGTGGTGAGGGTAGCAAGTGTCTGTATCACTCTCAAGATGGGTGTGCATGGGATGTACATCTGTCATACAACAGCAAACTCCAAGCTGGACTCAGCAGCAGTTGGATGCCCCATGTTGGGCCAAGAACATCAGGCAGGTAGAGCCCATGGGGATGGGGGGCTTTGGGGTGCCTGTGCAATGAGAATGTGAATCTGTATGTCATTTTGCAGCAAGCCTTGAGCTAGACCAGCTGGCAAATTGAGGATGCAAGTGGTGGGTAAGCGTGTCTGGAGTCCTGGCAGGGGCATCAAATGGACAGAAGGGATATGCTGTGCCCAGGGAATCTGTGACTGTGTGCGTGCTAGTGAGCCTGGACATTGCTGTGTGTGTGCCCACACAGGAGACCTGCTGTCTCTGCCAGCCCTGGGGAGGGGGGCATGGTTCTCTCTGTGCTTCCCTGACATGATGTGAGTCCTGTGCATGCGCAGCATCTTTGTGCAGCCAGCCACGACCATGTCCTCTAAGTGTCCTGCCTGTCTGGGACAAGGGTTCAGCTTCCCTAGGGGATGAACCTGAAAAGGGGCAGCCATATCTCACAGCCTGGGCAGAAAGCCCAGGTCTCTGGGGCACCAGGTTGGGCTCAGAGGTCAGGCAGGAGAAAGTCTTGGGACAGACCTGCAGGAGATGGGAGCTGCCACTAACAACTCTTAGCAATAACCACAGTCAATTTTCCAATAATCGATAGTCAATAATACAAAATTTTAAACTTTAAATCTTCTGTTAGTCTATGAGAAATAATTACCCTCTTTTTGGAAGTTATTTGAGAAAAGAAAATCATTATTAAGGTACTTTCTAACTTATGTATATCCAAAATTACTTTTGGAAAAGGTCCATTTAACATTTCCAAGAAACATTAGTTCACATAATTTTTATATTTAGGAATAATTATAGAGTTCCACAAATGTAAGAAAAAGGAAAAGTAATTATTTGTTCGATAGATCTAATTACAGAAAGGTTTTGTGGAAAATGGAAATGTCAGCTTTCAATTAAGTTCATGTTGGACTCAAATTCCAAAATGCTTGTTTAATCAAAAATAAATATTCCCTCAATATAGTGTATACTGAATAGTTATAGTAAGAAATTATCAGCAAACCAGAATAGGACAAAGTAAGTTCCTACATTTTATGAGATTCATTCACTGTTCCATTTTTTCTGGTTTCATTAATATATTCCTGCAAGGAATCATTACATAGATTAAATGATCACACAGAAACATACTTTTTACTCTTTCTCATTCACTTCTACTTTAACATCACAGAATTATTTTCCAGTTATCAGATGAAGTACACCAGGAAAAAACCTCTAACAGTTGTCATGATAGTTACCTTTCTTAGTGTCCAGAGCCAATTTATAACAGTATTTAAAGAATGGAAGAGAAAAGCCTGTGTTCATCCTACTAAGCCTTGAGCCTCTCATTCAGGAACACTAGACTTTCTGTACAATCATGTAACCCTCAATTAAAATCCAGGTGAGAGGCGATGTACAGAATAGAGCAATCACCTCCAACTTGTATTCTTTTCAGAGTTCAGCCCACTGATATGGGATGAACTGTGGGACCAAGCCTTCAACTGTTGACCTTGAAATAAATGTATTAATATTGTCTTCTTTTCTGTTACTTGTTTCTTAATTAAATTCTTAATAAAATTCTTAATTTATTATGAATAACAGATGCACAGGTGCAGAATACACCTTTTTGGTATGCAAGGGCTGTCACATGAAAAGTAAACCAGGGGTGTGTGATTGATGGTTGTGTTCTTCAGCACAGCTCTTTAGTACTTTAGGATGGATTGCAGAGCACCACAGTCTTGGAGGCATATGAGACATTGTTCAACTGAGAACAACAGTCAGGAATATTAACACTTTTGACAATGATTCCTGAATTTTAGATGCCTATCTGCAGAGTGAAAAAATGAATAGGCAGCAAAACTTCAGTTTAAAATTTCTGGAACTGCCAATTTTTAGTGTTCTAGAAAATCAGTCTGTGGGCACTGATTGAAACCAGGGAGCTGCATCTGAGAAGGACTACTGACTGTATCAGTTTCTCTGGTAAGACTGGCCTCTGATTCTCCCAGGTCCTTAAGATCAGTGGGAAAATCTGGAGCAAGGAGGACTTTTCCTTGGAGGAGGAGGACCTGATTAAGGAATATTTAAATAAACTGGACATCCATGAGTCAGGGGTTTCATGTGATACAACAACGATTACTTGGAAGTTGGCTGATGCTATTGTAAGACCACTCTAAATTGCATTTGAAAGGTCAATCAAGAGAAACTATTGAGAGCTAGAAGGGGCCAAATATAATTCCTATCTTCAAAAAGGACAAGAAAAAAGATCTGGAGAACTACAGGCAGCTTCACCTCAACTCCTTGGGAATATGACAGAGCAGACATTTTCAAACATAGGTATTACAAGAAGCTGGTTAAATCTAGTCAGCATTAATTTACAAAGGAGAAATCCCTCTTGACACGCCTGATAGTTGTCTGCAATGAAATGTCCAGCTGAGTAGCTGGGGAAAGACCAGTGGTTGTTGTTCATCTTGTTGTTAAAAAGACATCCCACACTTCCATAATATCCTTTTTAACAAACTGGTGAAGGTTGGATTACATAACCAAAATGAACTGTTTGGCTCAAAGTGGTTGATCAGCAACATGATGTCCAGCTCAAGGCCATCACCTGTGGTGTATTGGAGGGGTCAGTATTGGTCAACACTTGTCATTACCTGGACAAGAGGACACAGTGGTCCCTCATCAAGCTATCTCTGCTGAGGTCAAATCTAAAGTATTGTGCCCAATCCTGGGCTATCCAGTACAAGAAAGACGTGGCCATAATGGAACAGGTCTGGTTCAGGACCATGAATATGGTTAAGAGAGAGGAATATCTAATACACAAAGGGAAACTCAAAGAGATAGGATTGTTTAGGGAAAAAAAGGCTGAAGAAGAGGAATTTCATCAATATGATGTGATATATAAACCTCATGGGAGGATATAAAGAAGAGGTAGTCAGGCTTTTTTCATTGGTATTCAGTAAAAGGAGAACAAACAATGAGCACAAACAGAAATACAGGAAATTCCATTTAAACATGGAAAAAAAGTTTATTACTGCAAGGATAGGGCCCTGGACCAGGTTGCCTGGAGACATAACTTAAAACCTCCATTTTTTCTGGAAATTGCCTGCAGGGGACTGGGCCACTGCAAGCCGGTCAGGGACCTGACCACTTTTACTATCCTTGGCAAGTAGGGAAGTATTGTTTCAGCAAAGAAGAATGAAAACATGATTGTTTGCCTTATTTTGAACTTATTTTATATACTTGAATGCTGAATCAAAAGAGACAGCTGTGAAGGTAAATATAACCTGAGGCTCTACAAATCAGGTTGAATTCACAGAGAATGGTAAAATAAAAATAAAAATGAAACAAAATCCAACCAACAACACCAAAAATTTTGTCTGAAGATTTGTTGAGGTCTCTGGTCAACTGAAATGCCATTTTTCTTTTATGAATAACATTAAAACATATGACTGTCATAGCACTTAAAATTATGTTGGCCTTGTGTGGAAGCACTGATGTCAATTCCATTTCTATTGACTAGAAATTAATCAGTGCAGAAATGGTTGTTCTTTCTTCACCCAGCTAATTTAGAGAGATTTAACAACAGAACATTATGTACTTTTGCCTTTCCTTTTCTGTTCCCATCTGATGGCATTTGCTCAAAAACACAGAGAAACTGATTTTCTGTTAGCTCCTGCTGAACACATCAGCTATCAAATATAGTAAGATAGCCATGAAAATCTGAAAGTAAATATGAAGACAGTATATGACAACAGAATATTTTTTTAATGGTGTATTGGCCTTCATCCATAAAGAAAAGAGACATCACTGCTGGAATTGCTAATATTTGGCTAGTAGATCAGAGATCACAGAGGTAAAATGATAAAAGCGCTGGTTATAACCATAGACAAAATTAGAGTATTTGGTGGAGGCGATTGCACTCAATATCACAAACATCCTGCTACACTCAGTGGGATTCTGGAAATCTACTATTATTTTTTCTATTACTTTTATTATGTCAAAAATGTATCAGAAATTAATTCCTCTCAGATTAACCTCACTCTGGATGTCTCTTAATAGCTTTCTTTGGAGAAGAGGCAGGTTATCTGTACCAGATTGCTTTCTTTTGGGTCTGCACCAATTCAATCTTCATGGAAAGGAGCACTTTGATTGTCAGCTACAGCCGCTCAAAGCACAAAAAAAAGAGCATAATTTGGAGGTTCTTTGAGATACTGGCATCTAGTTTTGTCATATAGGGGCCAACATCCTTCATTGAGATGACCAAATATATATTAATCTTTCCCTCTGAATTACCCAGAGTATAGACTAGACACATTTCTGAGAACACAGAATCATAGAATTATAGAATGTTTGGGTTGGAAGGGACATTTTAAGGTTGTTTAGTCTGGGCCCGCTGCAATGACCAGGGACATCTTCAACTAGATCAGGTTACTCAGAGCCCCATAAAGTCTGCCTCGAATCTTTGCAAGGTTAGGATATTTACCAAATTTCTGGGAAATCTGTTCCAGTGTTTCACCACCACCCTCATTGTAAAAAATTTCTTCGTTATATCTAGTCTAAATTTACCCTTTTCTAAGTATAAAACCACTTCCCCTTGTCCTGTTGCAACAAACTCTCCTAAAATGTCTATCTCAATTTTTCTTATGAGTAGCCTTTCATTACTGGAACGCCACAATAAAGTCTTCCAAGAGATCCGCTTCCTCAGGCTGAACGTCCCCACATCTCTCAGCCTATCTTCATACAAGAGGTACTCCAGCCCTGCTGATCATTTTCATGGTCTCCTCTGGAACTGCTTCAATCAGTATATGTCTTTTCTGTGCAGAGGACTCCAGATCTGGATGCAGCACTCCAAGTGGCGCCTCACCAGAGCAGGGTAGAGTGCAGTGAGCAGAGGGCCAGAATCCCCCTCCTTGCCCTGCTGGCCACACTGACTAGAGGCAGTCTAGGATGCAGCTGGTCTTTGGGGCTGTGAATGTACATTGCCAGCTCATGTCATCCATCAGCACCCTAAAGTCCTTCTCAGCAGGGCTGCTCTCAACCCCTTCATCCCTCAACCTTTACTGATTCCAGGGGTTACCCCAGCCTGGGTGTGGCACCTTGCATGTGGCCTTGTTGAACCTCATGATTTTCACTTCTCAAGCTTATCCAGGTCCCCCTGCTGTGTCAGCTGCACCACTCAGCTTGGTGTCTCTTCAAATTTGCTGAGATAGAGAACAACTTGAAGTGGGGAATCAACAGGTTAGGGGCTACTTAGAGAAGCTGATAGTAGTGAGATACATGGAGCTGTAAGAGATCAATTCAAGGGTGTTGAAATGGCACATTGTTATGAGGAGGTTGACTATTATCTGCAGAAAGTAGATGAAAGCTGGAGAAATTCTCTGCCAGGTGGAAAAAGTTTAAAGCTTTGCTTATCTTCATGAGAAACAGGAATCACAGTGAGAACAGTCAGCTGATCAGCCTCACCTCAGTTCCTGGAAAGGCCTCAGAGTACATTTTCTTGCAGTCTATTTCCAGTTTATTGAGAGGCAAGAAGATAATAAGGAACAGACAGCCTGCAAACCCTGCTTAATCAACATGATTGTGAGTAGGTTACCAGGTGAGGACAAATAAAGGGTGAAGGGCTAAACTGGAGGGCTTTAATCCAGAGGAGAGTTGAGAAGCTTGAGGACTGAGCTAAGAGAAGCCTTAAAAAGTTAAACAAAAAGAAGTGCAAAGTTCTGCTCCTGGAGAAAAATAATCCCTTAATAATAATAGGTGGGGAAATAGCTGAATGTATAGCAGCCTGCTGCAAAGGACCTACAGTGTATGTGACTTTGTAAGTCATTCACATATATGTTATAGTCATGCTGCAGATATCCTAAGATTAAATTGAGTCTTTCATCTCTCTTCATAAAGTATAGAAGATTACTCGTCATGGCTTTGGTAATCTCCATGTGAGAGACACTCATCTGATACCTTGCTCTTTTTTTTTTTACTTCCTGCAAACTTTTCATGTCATTGGACTGGTCAATAATATTTGAATTATCTTTAAAAAGTTTAGTTGTTACCTAATTAGTCATCACTTTTAACTTTGCATTTAATACCCCCATTAAAAAATGGGAAAAATACTTAAACTTACATATTGAAACATGCCTCTTAACTTGCAAGCTAAAAGTTTTGAGATTCCAAGGCTAACATAGGCATGCTATTTATTAAAAGTCCCCATCTTCTGGAAAGAAGGTTTGGACTAGCCTAAATTCCAAACTCTGGGAAGTGCTTGGGAGAGTATTATTGTTTGAGGCTGCCAGGCAGGGTTATAACAACTAAATAGTTGAGTTCCTTTTACCATGCTGCCTAATTTACTAATATGGAGGTAGCAAAAGGGCTTGAAGTAAATACCAGTAGGTAAAATGGCAAAAGAAAATGTTTAAAGAAAATTTTAAAAGGAAAATCTGTATCCCAGTGCAACATCTGAATTATAAGTCTTTATATGTAGAAAATAAATTTTTATTTGTTTTTATTTTATGAGCAATAAAAGTGTTCAGGCATGATGCAACAGTTTCAGGTCATGGCATCATGTGGCCCAGACAAATTACACCTAATGGCCTTAAAGAAAAGAGCCAGAAAGCTCTGTGAACGTAATATAGTTTAATGAATTATATATTAGGAATTAATCTTTGAATATGGAAAAAACTCTCTGGAAGACATCTGCTCATATATTTCCAATATTTAGATATGATAAAAAGAGTGAAATGAAGCATCACTTCTAAACAATATGATAGCTAATTTAGGGCCAGAAGCAGTGACTTTACATGTAACTCACCAACTCTGAGTGATCGACTGTATACTCACACTTCACCCCTTGCAAAGTGTTCAAAGCAGAGTCTTAAAAGAGGGCAGATTCAGGGAAAAAAAAGAAAAAAGAGCCTCGTGATACAAAACTTGAAAAGCACACTCTATCTAGCTAGTCAGAGAGAAGCCATAGAGGTTACTGGTCCATAACAATTAATGTGTGTTTGTAATTTCCATTTTATTATATAGAGAAATATTTCAAACCTAGAGAAAAGAGCATGAGATAGCAAAGTTGCTAGAAGTTGAATTCAGGCCACTTCCCTGAGGATGAAAATTAAATGTAGGAACAGTTCATAAGAAGAGGTGGGGGAATGTTAAACTCTTGCAGAGATATTGAATTTCATTTTAGAAGCCAGCCATTGATCCATCTCCTGGGAGCAATCCTGTAGTCAGTGCTCAGGGCAAGCCTGCACAGATCACCATGTGATCCCTTGGCACCATCTGAGTTTCTCTGTGCTGAGCTGCCCTGGTACAATGCCATGGCACATCAGACTGGGTCAGAGTCCTCAATGCATGTCCTGTCATGCCCTGTGCTCAGATCTGGGCTGTGACCCCAGCATGGACCAGTGTCTCTGGAGCTACCAGAGCAAGCTGTGTCCCACCTTGAGGCTCTCTGCACTTCTTGTGATAGCCCTGCAGGGGCAATAATTCCAGCCTGTTTCAAACTCTTCATTTGGAACCACTGTAGGCTGGTTTTGAATTCTGTTCTTTCACTGTCATTCACATTAGTCTGTGGAAAAAAGCACCTCTCAGACTGAGAAACTCACCCCTATCTCCCACTGCATACATGGTCAAAAGATAGCTGCTCGAGTTCTGTGTTAATAGTAAGTGACCCCTTTTACACCACACTGACAGAATACTGACAGAATGCTTTTGCAGAGTCTTCACCACTGACTGTTTGAAGGCAGCTGAAAATACTCCTACTGTGGCTGTAAGAGGAGAATTAAATTAAACACTTTAATTATTATTAGGAAGATTAGACAACAATAAAAAGGAATAATTAGCAAAATTTTAAGAGCTTGTTGTTATGAAATGTAATTCCAAAATCCTGTTCTCTTTCCTCCCGTTGAAGTAATAAATATTTTCTGGCTGTCCATGCCTAAGCTTCCTGCCAGCTCCCAGCACATTGTGGCTGTGCTGGGACATAATTGACACCATTAACAATCTGTTAGTCAAGGCTCCTGGCGAATGGTGTTGGCAAACCTAGAGGTTGATAACATGGATTGACTGATATTTCATGCACTGAAGGCCAGCCGACACTCCTTGTTCAGTCCTTATCTCCACAAACCCAGGAGGTGGACACATTTGAACTACACTGGATGGATCTACAGCATGCACTAATTCCTGAGCTGGGGCTGGGACATTGCTGTTATGCCCAGCCATGCCAGGGCCAATACTGAGAAATGAATGGTGAGGAAAATACTGTTTGGGTCTGTCCTCTAGCCTGCTTAAAGAAATAAATGCACTTAGAGATGTAGACAGGTATCTCTGCAGCACTACACTAAGAGCATCACAATTACAATGATTAAATTACAGTGCTATGAAAACATCCAGTGTGACTTTGGACTTGAATTATCTGGTTTCAGGAGAGGACTAAAACTTAAAATGTTATTCTGGATAGCAGCCTTATTAAGAGGGAAATATGTGGTGTGAACATAATGTTAGTGCTACCCAGCTGTTCCTTTTGCCTTCATCTTCCATTCTGTAAGTGCTTATATAGTAATATAACACCATAAAACACATGAGAAATAGCTTAAGGGTCTGACTGGTAACAAAGTATGCCAATACACCAATTTTCGATAGTAGATGAAGCCCAGAAACAAGAAAAATAAACAGAAGGCTAAGTAGAGATTTCATGAGAATAGAGGGCATGCTGCCTTATAAAAACCAAGAAGTGAAATATTATTTTGGTTTAGGTGCCTTATAAAAAAAACCCAAACTCCTAGGTTACCAAAAATCTGGGATGTCCAAACAATTGCATGTCTAAACAAGTTGTAAAAGGGTAAAGGATTCAGCCATAACAATGTGTAAACAGCTCAGAGGAAAGAAATGTGAGCTCATTTCCTATGGCTCAGAAATCACAAAATAAAAGCAGAACATATTAACATGTCTCTGCAGTTATTTCTGTCTACCATCCCCAAATCAGCCTATGAATACTTCACATGTTCATCCCAGACAAATTTATACTTCATCAACTGTGACAAATAGAAAAATCAAGTTGAGATCGTGGGGTGGTCTAACACCAGCTGGGAATTAGACACCAAATAGGCTGCTCCCCTTCCCCCTGTCCCTTCCAAAAGAGATGGCCAAAGGCAGAGGCTGTGGGTTGAGGTAACAATTTACTGAAAGGAAACAGCCTTGGAATAAGGAGCACACAGTAACAGCAGCAATATAAATGACAAAAGTATAGAGAAGGAGAAGGTGCTTTACACAGAAAAGCTGTTCAGCACCTTCCCTTAGCTCTGTGTGGCAGCCGGGACAAAGGCAGGATGGAGGACGCTCCCTGTAGCTTGAGGCCGCGCGGCCCTCGGGACAAAGACAAGATGGCAGCCACTCCCGTGCAGCACCACAAGGTTTCTCCAGACAAAGACAAGATGGCAGCCACTCCTGTGCAGCACCACAAGGTTTCTCCAGACAAAGACAAGATGGCCGCCGCTCCCTGCAGATGGTTTTCCAGACCCTGAGCCCAAGACAGTGAAAAACAATGATTGACAAAGGCCCAAAATCTGGACCATCTGTGCTGTGCCACTGTTGTTTTCTGGGCCACTGCGCTCCGCTGGTTCAATCCCACAGGGTGCCATTGCTTTGCACTGCTCTGCTGCCCTCCACTCAGCTCTGTGCAGAACCATTCAGCTGGACTGGGGTCAGGCTCACTTCTGCTGCTCCATCATCCATGGATACTTCCCACACCAGGACCACTTTTCAGTGTCACTCCTTGGAGCTGTGTTCTGGGGGAATGGGAAGGGTACAGGCAGCAACAGAGGACAAGGTCTGCAGGGCTGATCCCGTCAACAGAGGCCAATGTCTGCAGGGCTGATGCTGACAACCTCCCTGATGGAGAGAGCGAGGCAAAACGTCACACTGCTAGTGATACATTCATCCTTTCTTTCCCCTTAAACCATGTCCCCAGTGATGATGTGCCACCCTGGCCATGCTACATGGTGCTAAGCCATGCCCCCTCTCTGCATTCAAAACAGGAGGGTATCTATGCAGGGATTCAATCTAAGATGAAGATATTTAAATTAATAAGTGTCTGTAGGCACATCTCATTCTTTGTTAGGGTCCATGGTGGTGGAGTTGTAGAGAAAGCAGCTCATCCTTCAGCAGTAACCAACAATGAAATTCACCTGCCTAGATATTGATGTTAAGTATTTTCTCAGTTGGTGTATGGTACAATACCTGGTTTCCAGTTTTCAGAGGGATGAATGTCTCATGTAATCTGTGCCTCAGGAGGTGTAACACACTTACCAGTGTGTCTGAACTGGCACTAGGGGACTACATAGAGGCAGCTGAATCCTGCCCGTAATACTGGTTCAATTCACTCCACTTGCTGAAAAGAAAACTTCAACACATACAGCACACCTCAACACCTAAATGGGAGTCTTGGACAAATTCTGCCTCCAAAATCTGTTACAGAAACTCGTAGATGAATTATAAAATGATATTTCTTCAGCTGAAAAATTAAGAACTGAGATGCAGTTGCATAAGTAGTCTTATTTGGGGTATATCCCATGTTTTCTTTAGTTGTTAGAGGCTTTGGAATCTTTTAGATCAAATGGAGTTGATATAGTAGACCAAAGTAGGATAACTCACATTTGAGAGATCTCAGGAATCTATAGTCTTATCTTCTGCAGGTCAGCTGAGGTCTGACCAAGTTGCTCATTCCTTTACTTCATCCAGGTCTTGAAAACCTCCAGGGATGCAGCCTGCTCGATCTTTTTGGACAATCTGGTCCAAATGGAATAGAACTTCAAGCAGAACTCATATACTTTGTGTGCTCCTTTCAGAATGTTATTTGGAATGTTTATTTCAGAATGTTTAATTTTCAGAAATACGTAGGCATTGCATACAGTCCTGAAGAGACTGAGAATGAGGAACAAAAGGATTTAATTAGTCATCCACAGAAACTATCAAATTATGGGCAATTTTGCAATAAGTATCATTAATAAGATCACTCTGGACACTATGTTCTTGTTTCAGGACGAGATGAGAACAACCTCATGACAATATGTGCAGTGATCAGTACATGACATCAGACTCCACCTTTGCTCATAGTTAGGACAGCATGGTGTCCATCCAGCTCCTCTCAAGAAATTGGGTTGTAGATACAGAAAAGAGTGAGAAAGAGGAACCTAAACCCAGAAAGAGGAAATGAACCCAAATGATCTTACCGGCAATATTTAAACCAGACTGAATCTTGGACCCTCTAGAACTAACTAACACAATCCATTTAGCAAAGAAGGCACTATATCACAACTGGGGAACATATATGGGTTTACAGTGATGTCTTCCTTAATCTGCAGGTGTATTAGATTTTCTATTCACAGTAGGTTTCATTAGAGATGTTGGAAATGTGTTTTTAACAAGGACAGCGACACTTAACCACCACCAAAAGGCTTTCTGTGAGACAAACAGGTAGTTCTTGTCTCATGATATACCTATCATGTTTAAATTTGCTCATTTATAAGGTCAGAGAAATATATGCAAAAAAGACCCCCAGTACCAAGAAATTATACTCACATGCATCAAAGTAGTTTAGCCAGTTAATGAATTGTGGAGATGTATTCATGACCAAATAACCAGGAACTTTAGAAGTAATTTAGTCAATTTGAGAAACAAATTGGGTTTGGCACTTTACACAATTGTTTAATGGAATGTTTAATTAAAAATCGAGCAACTTGTCCAACCTTTGTATTTCCTGGCTCTGATTTAGCTAGGTTTGTTATATAACCTTTCCTTTATGAGAGCAAATTACATTCTGTCTGTTAAATATTGAAACCTTTCCCACATCAGCTGTGGAGACAGATGCAAGGTCACCATCCCTTATCCTTTTTCAACAGCCAAATGTCAAAGGAGCATGGAAAACATAAAAACCTCAAGGTCACAATCCTTTCTCCTCTGCTACAACTCCTTAAAAGAGAAAGGAATTTTTTATTTGAAAAATCGCTGAAACTTTTGTTGAGAACATGAAAATTGTCAGCATTCAGAAGAAATACATTACTTCTTAGTCCTTTAAACTCACACTCAAGGCTCTCAATTCATTAAATCTGATCTTATGACTTACAAAGTAAGCTACAAATATTCAGATCAATGTGGAATCAGCAGCTATTAGTTCTTAGAACAGTAATTAGTGTTCGTAGTAGCATTTCCAAAAGGAAGACTATTGTTGCTGTTTACCATTTGGGATCAGTGGATTTTAAGTTAATTTTCATATGAAGTGATGCAGTACTTTGCTTCAGGCAATACTGATTCAGTACACTAGAGTTTCTTTAAAGCTGTCAATCTTCAGAGGACAGAAAACATACCTCTAATTGAGACACAAACCAACATTGATTTTGGACATTACTTCTTGATTCCATGATTGTTAGCCAAAGTAAATGATGAAGAGCAAAGAGAGAAAAGGGGGATAAGAGCTAGGGATAATAATAATAATATGATAAATAGCATCTTTTAAAATTAAGTTTACTATTATTATATGAAAACAGCAGCTGGCAAATACAATCAGCCCACAGAAAGTATGAATATGAAATGGGGAAACTCATCACCCATTCTCAACTACCAGCTGGATCAGAGAGGTGTTGCAGCTTGCTTCCTGTCACTTTAAGTCCTTTGGCATTATAAAGGATTGTGTACCCCTACAACCCCAGCAGTGAGTGCCTCCTTATAGATGCTGTACCTACTTTTGTTATTTTCAGGGTGCATTTTAGGGCACCCAGACCAGGCCTTAGGACCCAAGAGAGATGACTGGGAAGAAGAGGAATTAGGTGAAACAGCCTGACTCATATGAGAGATTAAAATGCAAACAAATAAGGAATTGCTCACCATGTCTTCCAACAAAAGAATAAGGGCAATTAAATAAACCCAGAGGGTGTCTGGTCATTCCAAAAGAGAAGGCAGTTCTTCTCAGTGCAGGTGTGTAAGCTCTTCATTAAGAGATTTTTGACCTGCAGGGTGTTGATTCAGAGTATCCTGGTGTCCTGGTAATCTGTGCATCTCCCAAAGGCCATTGGTGATGAGATGATGCAGAATCAGATGGATTGGTGTGGTCATCCTTTCTATTCTCCCTGTCTGTATTTCCCTCACATTAAAAATTGCCAGCAGCCTTCAGATTCCCTCCTTAATGCTCACAAGAGTGATCCCTCATAAGAAGCAGAAGACGAAGAGCAGATACACCTCCTGATTCTAATTTTCCACTGTAGCTGCCAACAGGAGAGACAGTATGGCCCAGTATTTTTCCCTTAAGAATAAGCAAAAGGAAATGAACCCTCTGACCAGATACATTCTTCTGAAAGCAGAGAGCTTCAGGGCTTGAATGGATACTGATGAACACTGAAATATTCACTGAATTCAGCTGATTTTTCCTGTGGAAAATATCCTGGGATCTTGTATGGGAATGAAAACAGAGATCATGGAAACCATGACTGCGTGCAACTATGTGAAAAAAACCTGAATTTTAAGAAAGTTTAGCTATTTAAACAGTTTAGCTATTTAATCTGCAGAGCACTCTCAAATAACTTTGAAAGAAATCTTTAAATATTTTGCTGAATATTTTCAGTAAGGATTTCATAGTCATACCATGGAGAAGCTAAACCTTAAACAACAATTGAAATTTATCCGTCAAACAACAATTGAAATTTATCTTGTAAATGCAATCAAGTCTAACAAATGCAGAAAATCCCAGTTGGAAAAATATATATTTATGCAAGTTTTTCAAAATAAGATGCTTTTGCACAAAATTTGCAGATATAATTATGGTTTTAAAAGTAGAAAAAGAAAATATCTTTATACTTGGTAATTATGTTCCAGTAAATTGGATCATTTTCAGTGTATGGATAGTTACATGTGAAATCCTACTGCATTAATTTAAAGGTCATGGCTTCACCAGAGAAGTGATTTCTCAGCATCTGTCCTTTGCCCTTGACTTTATTATGGTTTGCTCATTCCTAATATCTCTGTTTATCAGTTTGGTATCCTTCCTGGCTACATCATGCATTTTTACAGCAATCATTACAAGTAAAAGGATAATTTTTGGAAATGAAAGTCTGAAAGTTTGAAAGATTTATTGACTAAGGAAAAAAAATAAATTACAGGGTATCTGGCTCTTACTATTTAAATGTGTCTGCACATATTCAGCTGCAGGTTGAATCTGGCTAGAATATTTCATTTGGCCTTGACTAATTTTTCATAATTCTCTCCTTCATAGAAACACATGAGGGCTGCATTTATATAAATAGATCTAATCTTCTGATCCAAAAAGTAAAATGGCAATTTTAAGAAATAAAAAATATATTTACTCTAAATATAAGAACATCTCCATCTGTTGTGTACCTGCATTCTAAAGGATATTGATATTAAAAGTACAAAATGTAACTTGTAAAAATGTGAACCTCTGTAGCATGTAAGTGAAAAACCAACAAAAAGTTATGATATTAGCACCAGTCTTGGAGAAAAAAAATCAAGTGAGGGAAGACAACAAAGCTATACTCACATTTTTAAAAACAAGCCCTTTTTACTCAGGGTGGGCTGAAAACTTTAGGTCAAGGCCTCTACTTGTTATTTTTTTGTGAATAAACCAATACATCTAGTTATATCTCAGCTACTCCTTTTTCAGTTGTAAATTTTGGAATAGAAAGTGTACCAGAGAAGTGTTTCCCACTTTTGTTATAAATTGCTGTAAAGAGATCTTGTTATTATAAAGTGATATAAATTTTAATGGTTACAGGGAGAAGAAATTTATATGATTATGTGGTGTTTTGTGAAATTTTGTGACAAAAAATTAAACATTGTGACAAAACAACAATGGAGTTCACCTGGGTACTTTCATTCTGTGAATGGTTCAGGGCAACAGAAAAGAAAAGCTAGTAGACAGAAACAGTTATTAAAATTACACAGCCTCCTAAATTCGCATTTAATTTGGGAATTACATTTTGACTCTATGTGTGTATACAGAATACATGTTATGAAGAATGATAATAAATTAGGTAGTCTAGACTGAAATGTTATATAAAATACACTAGGCAGAAAGTGGTAACCTTCCTATTTCTCCCTCTATTCTCTGTCTGAGTTCAGTGTTAGAAGCCATGTATTACATTTTATTAAGACATCAGAAAACTGCAGACATGCTCCCAGGCTTGCCAAAAACCTGTGCAACTGGGATTAGCTCACCAGAGAGCTTAAGTGAAAAGAACTGGAGATTCTCTGTGGCGTTTTTTAAAGCTCAGAAAAAGTTGTAAAATGACAACTCTGTCAAGCAGGAAAAAATAATGAAAGATGGGTAATCAGTTATTGGTATAAGGAACAGACAGTACTTGTAGGTAGAAAGTGTGTATGGAGGAGAGAGCAGGAAGATTACCATAAAAGTGGGAAATTAAGTTCATGATCTACTGATTAGATTGATAAATTTTCATACAAAGAATGAAAAAAGGTTGTTGATGGTCAGAAGACATTCAGATAACTGCTGCATCAGGCAGGTAAAAATCCACCATTCCTTTGTGCTGATACTACAGCACAAAAGTAAATAAACCTAATAAAAATGAAAAATATAATCTCTTTGTAGGAGTAAATGTTGCTGTTTGAACTAATGATCTCTAAGGTGCCTTCTAACCCAAACCAGTCTATGATTCTATGGTCCTTTGAGGCTCCTATTGACTGGGAAGAAGTGGATTACCTGCTGAGTAGAGTGTGAGAAGGTTTTCTGGGGCCTGATGTTTTGAGGGCTGGCTCCGTCTCTATACTTGATGTTTTGTGTGATCTTGAATGAGGTATCCAAGGCCAAATGTAATTCTTATGCTTTATTAAAATAGATCTTTCTTTTCAGTAAAGAAATGAGAATTGTTTTCCCCCTTTTCAGGCATTAAATACTTTGGTTGAAACATCTTTTTTATTTTCTATTTGTTCCTTATCTTAACTGAGTTATATAAAATGGTAACTTAGATGCTGCTAGACTGGGAAAAATTTGGCCCTGAATTGCAGAATTTCATGCACAAAAATGATGGAAGAAATGGCAGTCTGACTCAGGGAGATACAGCAAGACATTCATTGGAGCCTTTAAAATGCAGTTTAGAAATGAGAAAAACCTGTGGGATCTGGTTTCATGCAGATACAGTAATAGTCTTTCTGCCTCCTAGATGGAGCTAAAGCACTTGTCTCCCGTATCCTGCCTTGTGGGATGGAGGAAAGCAAGTAACATGACAAACATAATTGTTTTCTCTTGCATTTCTTTATTAGTATTACCTGCAATTTTTTACAGTCCTAAAGAACATATTTTGCAGAATAAAAATTAAAAAGCTTGGTCCCCATTTTGCAAAAACAATCTTTTGCGAGCGTAAATCAGGATAAAGTTCAGGATAAAGCCATTTTCTGCTTCTCTGCAGGCAGAGACAGTGCTGCTCACTGGATACATACTTTAGCAAGCACTGCCAGGTGCCCAGATCAGCTTCCTGGAAGATTGATGCTCAGTTTTCTTCCCCCTAGTCCTCATGAAGGATAGACAGAGGACTTCTGGCCCAGGACAGGGACTGAACATACAGCCTAGATGGGACCTCTTCAGTGTTTATAAAGGAAGAGATGCCACAGTGTTAAAGGGGAGGAATTTGAAAATAGAACCCACAAAATAAGGTACCATCACGAGCTAAGTAGAGACACAAAAGCAAAGCAAACCTTGCAGCTTTTTTACATGTGAACAAACAGAATTCTAATAAAACCTTGCAAAAACCCCCCACAAGTAACAAAACAGCGCCATTCAAACAGTGTACTCTGTTTCTGGGAAGGTCATACAGTGTCAGGAAAAGGATGTTCCTCTTTCAGAGTTTTAGTGAAACTTAAGTCATAAGCACATACATAGGTGCTCATGCACATGCAAGGACTCTGTGTCTGTCTATGCAGCTCAGTTCCCATCGGTATACTCAGACATTTAATTTCCACAGCCTCATTTGTGGTGAGTGCCAGCGATTCAGTCTACTCTACCTAACCACATTTTGGGGTGATGAGACCAAAAGAAATGGAGGAGGCATATCAAAACAACCACAGGGTGAAAGTGGAGAGACAAAAACTCTTCACGCTGTACAGAAATATGGAAGACACACAACAGATATAATCAGAGTCTAAGAACATTAAAAAAA
>WBNQ01027403.1:39101-61640 GCA_013401375.1 Spizella passerina
TATAATAGTCATACTTCAACTCCAGACCTCCTAGCTGAATGTTGATATGCCATAAAACAGCATCATGTGAAATTCAGGCTCCCCTTCAATATTTCAATATCTTTACTTCTCCAGGATGCCTGAGTATTGCAAATGCACAACACTGATTAACAGCCACAGTCCATAACAACTCCCGAGTTTATAAACTGTGAAATATAACAATATTAATTTAACTCTGAAAAGTTACTTATCAAAAATGAAAATATCCCATGACCTTTAAAACATGTTAATATTCTGTAATTGTGTATTCTATGTTTTGGCATGGGACTGAGTATAAAGCAGGCTGAAATAAGGAGCATTATATAAGTCTTTAAAGAGTATCTACATAGGCCATATTTTGTCATCCTCCTCTGGCAAAATCACTCCTGAAATCTTGGCCCAGTTCTCAACGTGGCAAATGCGGCTCGTTCCATCTCACAGACCCGGTATCACAGCTGAGAAAACTCTTTCAAGTTGTGCCCTCATGTTTACATCTCTCCTCAGATCTATGCTTATGTATGCCCAGATATGCCTGAAGGATTAAAATCACATTAGTGAATGGTGTTTGCTGGCATTCCAACAACGTACATGAGGAGATATTTTGTCCCTGTGCATTGACAGAGCTGCCATGGAACCAGTTTGCACTCAGGAGTGTCACGGCAGGTTGAAGGCTTAGCTAAGAAACCAAGCCCATAGCCTAATCTATTGCTGAGCACAGCTGAAAACAGATGTTAATTAAACTGCAATTACCTCATAACAAGGCTTGCATGTCAATTGAAGACAGAAGGGAGCAACATGAAACTGATGTCCTGGATCATTGAACTATCCAGCCATAATGCCCAAAGGATACATAGCCAACTGGCTTTGGGATTACTGCAGCCTCTGTGAACTGGAGCATCAAAATCCTAATGGAGGCAAAAGTTAGAAGGTATTCAGAGGCTTTTCTTCATGACTGTTACTTGAACTTCGGCTGCAGCAAATTGGCATTTAAATCAAACACCTGTTCTCATGGTGAAAGGGATTCCTCCTGTGCTATTAGCTAGCTGTTTGGCATCACACATTTTAGCTAGACCTGCAAAAAAGGAAGTGTGATCCATGAGGAAGCCAGACAGGTATGAGAAGCAGAGAAAACAGATTGCAGGGAATGAGACCAGTGGGAATACTGGTCTTGCAGATTAAAATGCTGCATGATTTTATGAGCTACAAAGCACTCTGGAACACAGATATGCCCATGGAAGATAGAGATCAGAAAATTAATTTCAGAAAAGTAAGTAAGGCTTTACAATCTCTTTACACCTTACAAAAGTAAGTCACAATTTACAATCTCAGTTTAAAATCAAAGACTCATGAAACAAACAGATCTGAAGTGCAGCCAAAGGAATGATGCTCAGAACACTGCAACAGTGCTAAAGTTTGGTGAGAGAGATTGCAGAGAGATAATTGGGTGACTGTTTTGCCTTATCTTTTAAAACTAAAACCAAGAATCAGCAGAGACAGTAGATATATTGCAGAGTTGGGTAATCTGGTATTCACAAAGAAAATCAAGGAGAAAATCTTAATAACCGGCTTATTTTGTGAGGTATAGCAGCCTGGTTTCTAGGACAGCCTGTTGAAAGAAAGTGAGCTTCGCCTCTGAATGTTAAAGAGAATTGGCAGGAAAATATCAAAACCACAGTTAACATTATGACGCTGATAAAACACAGCAAAAATTCATAAAGTCAAATCTGAAAAAAATCCAGGACTAGAAGACAACAAAACTATATTCAGTGATAAAAATAATAGATATTTTAGGTCAATGTGAAAATATTTTCAGAATTTTTTGGCCTTTTTAAAGTTGCTTTTCAATAAAAGAGCCATTTTCTAACTGTAACAGTCATGGAGGAGAGTTATGCTCTGACAAAAGAAATGCTTTTGGAAGGGGACAGTTCTACCAGTTCTCTGTGAAGACAGAAAACTTAGTCACAAACTGCCAAAGGAGAAAAAAAGGCATCTTAGATAACTTTTGAATATGAGGCCTAATTCTATGCATCATAACACATTGTGAAAGACATTAATTAATACATTGCATTATATTTGCACTCTTGATGAGCAGTTCCAGGCAACACTAACAAGATGTGGTATTACACGCAGTAAAACAGTTCCCAAACTTTAGAGTTGGCCAAGATATAACCTAAGATATGATGATCACATGAAGTTGCTGTTTTCTGTCAGCAAAGTGCTGCACTGTAGGTGGAAAAGTGTCTCTTTAAGAGGACCCAGACAGCAATAATATCAGATTTAAGAGATGACAGGATTTAGTTGATGCATAATTCATGCCTGGGGATAAAATAATCCCTAAAAGGAAAGAGACCTTGCATTTTGCCATGAACACCCATACGGGGAAAAATACAAGCTGTGTAAGGAATACTTTGGTCAAACTTTTCAGACTTCAGAAATCACAGCCTTTTTTAAGAAAAGATTGTGATAGGCCTCTACAGTTTTAAAGTAAAGAACTACAAGGTCAAAATTATCAGCTTCTGAGTGCTAAATCATGCCACCTAGAATTATGATAAGTATTGACAGCAGATTCTGCAAACTGTAACATGCTGTTGTTTAGCATATGAATTAATGGGTCACAGTACATGCCAACATATTCAAATGTATTTAGTATATAACTGGAATTGAAAAGGTCATACAAAAAATTGTATGACTCATCTGGTTTCCCTGTCAGCATCAGTGGTCCAAGCTACAGACTAGCGTTCTGAAATGTATAGGAAACTTGCTGGCTGCTTTCAAGTTCTCATGGTGAGACAGGTTCTAGTTAGGCTTGACCCCAGGAAGAACTCTGCCGATTGCAATCACATAAAGGATGGGAAAGGTGTGACTGGATCCTGGAGGGAGGAACTCAAACTGCCTTTCAGACTGAAAAGGAAGAGGCTGGAATTGTCACAATGACATCAGTATGAGTACAACAGGGCTAATGGGAACCTACCTGCACCCACACCTTCATTTGCTTTTACAAGCACTGAGTCCTCTGTGCAGCACACAAAACAGGAGCACCCTGCCCTCATACAGACAGACAAGGAAGCTCAAATAGGATACAAATACATGGGTGGGAACTGGCCCTGATGGGGAAAAAGAACCAGATGTGGACAAAAGCTCATCTTCATCATTGAGATGGAAGACAATGGCTTCTGAGGTACAGACATGAGAGAAGCCAATGCTTCACAATACATACAGTGGTGGTCCAGGTCAAATGGTAACATTTTCATAAGAGCCTTAGCGAATACAATGTATAAAAAGTCCCAGATTAGCCCTAAGTGTTTGCTATATAAATATGGCGCACGTAGGGCAGCAGGGATGTACCAATTACGTGTCAAAAATTTCTACGGCTGCATTTTCTCCACACTGCATCCTTGCAAGTAAATGCATTCAATAAGGCTGGTGCATACTGCCTATACATCTGTCATTCTTCCAGTCTTGGAGCTGGCTCAACCATTTCCAGCTTAAATGTTCCGGTGTACTTGCACAAGCAGTCACTTAATTCACTTTCAGGACAAACTTAGCATTTTTAAAATCCTTGGATTTNGGAACCCACAGGTTTTCAGGAACTACCTTGGCCTATTAGCATAGCTACTTGGAGCAGTCTTACAGATCCCTCAAAATTAAGAGCAAGTAACCCACATTAGCAGCCAGGCCCTTGCAATTGGAGATGATGTTTAAAACAATTCATACTTTTAAACAAGCTATGGCTTGCCAGACAACAAGGAAATTATTTATTACATACCTGAGGCACCAAGTTCTTGAAGGACTCCATGATCTTGGAACTTTTTGCTTCTTGGTAATAAGAGAAACAGCCAGTAATGATAACCACAGTTAACATTATGAAGCTGATAAAACACAGCAAAAATTCATAAAGTCAAATCTGAAAAAAATCCAGGACTAGAAGACAACAAAACTATATTCAGTGATAAAAATAATAGATATTTTAGGTCAATGTGAAAATATTTTCAGAATTTTTTGGCCTTTTTAAAGTTGCTTTTCAATAAAAGAGCCATTTTCTAACTGTAACAGTCATGGAGGAGAGTTATGCTCTGACAAAAGAAATGCTTTTGGAAGGGGACAGTTCTACCAGTTCTCTGTGAAGACAGAAAACTTAGTCACAAACTGCCAAAGGAGAAAAAAAGGCATCTTAGATAACTTTTGAATATGAGGCCTAATTCTATGCATCATAACACATTGTGAAAGACATTAATTAATACATTGCATTATATTTGCACTCTTGATGAGCAGTTCCAGGCAACACTAACAAGATGTGGTATTACACGCAGTAAAACAGTTCCCAAACTTTAGAGTTGGCCAAGATATAACCTAAGATATGATGATCACATGAAGTTGCTGTTTTCTGTCAGCAAAGTGCTGCACTGTAGGTGGAAAAGTGTCTCTTTAAGAGGACCCAGACAGCAATAATATCAGATTTAAGAGATGACAGGATTTAGTTGATGCATAATTCATGCCTGGGGATAAAATAATCCCTAAAAGGAAAGAGACCTTGCATTTTGCCATGAACACCCATACGGGGAAAAATACAAGCTGTGTAAGGAATACTTTGGTCAAACTTTTCAGACTTCAGAAATCACAGCCTTTTTTAAGAAAAGATTGTGATAGGCCTCTACAGTTTTAAAGTAAAGAACTACAAGGTCAAAATTATCAGCTTCTGAGTGCTAAATCATGCCACCTAGAATTATGATAAGTATTGACAGCAGATTCTGCAAACTGTAACATGCTGTTGTTTAGCATATGAATTAATGGGTCACAGTACATGCCAACATATTCAAATGTATTTAGTATATAACTGGAATTGAAAAGGTCATACAAAAAATTGTATGACTCATCTGGTTTCCCTGTCAGCATCAGTGGTCCAAGCTACAGACTAGCGTTCTGAAATGTATAGGAAACTTGCTGGCCGCTTTCAAGTTCTCATGGTGAGACAGGTTCTAGTTAGGCTTGACCCCAGGAAGAACTCTGCCGATTGCAATCACATAAAGGATGGGAAAGGTGTGACTGGATCCTGGAGGGAGGAACTCAAACTGCCTTTCAGACTGAAAAGGAAGAGGCTGGAATTGTCACAATGACATCAGTATGAGTACAACAGGGCTAATGGGAACCTACCTGCACCCACACCTTCATTTGCTTTTACAAGCACTGAGTCCTCTGTGCAGCACACAAAACAGGAGCACCCTGCCCTCATACAGACAGACAAGGAAGCTCAAATAGGATACAAATACATGGGTGGGAACTGGCCCTGATGGGGAAAAAGAACCAGATGTGGACAAAAGCTCATCTTCATCATTGAGATGGAAGACAATGGCTTCTGAGGTACAGACATGAGAGAAGCCAATGCTTCACAATACATACAGTGGTGGTCCAGGTCAAATGGTAACATTTTCATAAGAGCCTTAGCGAATACAATGTATAAAAAGTCCCAGATTAGCCCTAAGTGTTTGCTATATAAATATGGCGCACGTAGGGCAGCAGGGATGTACCAATTACGTGTCAAAAATTTCTACGGCTGCATTTTCTCCACACTGCATCCTTGCAAGTAAATGCATTCAATAAGGCTGGTGCATACTGCCTATACATCTGTCATTCTTCCAGTCTTGGAGCTGGCTCAACCATTTCCAGCTTAAATGTTCCGGTGTACTTGCACAAGCAGTCACTTAATTCACTTTCAGGACAAACTTAGCATTTTTAAAATCCTTGTATTTTTCCTTTAATAATTATTGGGGCAGACTTCCTCATAACTATATCATGCAGGAAACATTAAAATTGTATCTGAGCAAAGTGATAAATGTACCTATTTTTTTATAAGAAAATGACATTCTGTTTTCAGGAAAGATGATATATCATTCTCTGTTGATTCATGATTGAGAAAGACTAAATCTTTACTGCCCAATTTAGGCATTAAATTTTTGAACATATTTAATGGGAAATATAAGAATAGACTACAGTGATTACAATTATTAGAATCACAGAAAAGGGTTTGATATCTCCAGGCTCTAGGCCACAAAACACACCTAACATGAGACTATTTGAGCAAAACCTTCAGGAGCCCTTCTTTTCAAGGCAATTGGTAGAACAGGGGAGTGCTACAACACAGAATAGAACAGCACATGCTCATTCCAACAGCAGATCCAAATGGCATGTGTCATAAACAAAATGCTGATTATCAAGTAAGATACCATAACACAGATAATAAGAAGCACTAATATGTTAGATGTGAACACCTTGTAAAGAGAGAATTTGTTACATTCTGACCTACAGTCTTCTTCTGTTATCACAGAGGAATTAAAATAATTTTGGACAAATTTCACTAGTGTGTATTGGTTTAAAGGGCTTTTCTCCTTACTGCATTGGTGGTGGAAGAAAATAGGTAAGTAGTTTAAGTGACTCACACACCACATTGGTACATGTGCCTTTTCTGCATCAGAGCATCTGACTTTGAAAAATACAGATCTTAAGACTCTTCAGTCTTTGTGAAAACTGCCACACCAATCCAAAATATTGGCTTGAAGAGAATTCTTTTATTTCATGGCAGTTAAGTTGGTGTAAGGTAAGCATGAAATGTTTTTCAAACCCATCAAGTGACTGTTAGATACTTCTGCATCGTTCTGATTTTGAAAACTGATCTCCAGATTGCAGTAAGAAAGCACTTTCTATTTCACTTCTGCTTTTCTGTTATGAATCAGAAAAGCAGAAGTGAAATAAAAAGTGCTTTCTGCCCACTCTACACATGGTTGCATATATACATATATGTAGCTACAGAACTCTAAACACTCTAACACAGACAACTACTAAAAGACTCCCTTGATTTTGTCTAGAATTTCCTGAAGTTGATGGCATGCTATTTGAATGCCTCTGTTAGAATATTCTGTTATAGAAAGGATCTGGTTTAAAATGGTGATTAAATTAAAATCCAGCTATTTCCTATTGAAAGGGAATTTTGATTAATTTATCCTTCTGGAAGAAAGAAAATATTCAAGAATGGGCAAAGAAGGAGCTTATCTGAGACAAGCATAGTATAACAATACAAGTAAAGGGGCTTAGGACTTCGGTCTGCTGTAGCAGGTTTCAGTTATCCCTTTTAACTGTGGTATCTGGAGAGTCAGAGGTAGACCATAAACCAAAAGACACACACAGAGACAAAGGATAAGTCTATATCCATACAAGACAGGATTCAACCATGTTGCATTTAATATTTCCTGACCACAAACAGGTTTTTTGTACACAAGTTCATGGGTATGTACAGAGATTGCCTCGACTCCAGAGGTCTGTGATAAGTGAAATTTGAGGACACTCGGCACCCCCCCACATATCTAATATCTCTCTTTGTAAATAGATGGATCAAGCAGAGGCAAAGTCATCAGCTTTTCTACCAGCATCTACCCAGAATCAGTTCTTCACAGGCGTAATCACGGTTGTCTGACTAGCAGAAGAGTTTGCCAGGAAGAAGATCTGTGAAGCTGAAAACATGCTCACACTTGAATAATAAGAATATTATTACATGGTACACATCTCTTCCCACGCCTCCTTTCTTAGCCCCACAACTTCTGCATCTATACAAGATGAATTTTCCAAAAGAGAAAAATATATATATTAAGATTTTTATTCATGTTAGCTTGCTCATGTTTTAAATTTTCTGACAAATGGCTTAACAAGAAAGTTGTGTGTCATTTAAATGGCATGAACACTCAAGGGAATGATCTGAACTTATGTCAGAGGAGGTGTAGGTTGGATATTAGAAAAAGCTTCTTCACCCAGAGAGTGGTTGGGCACTGGAACAGGCAGGAAAGTGGTCACAGCACCAAGCTTGACAGAGTCCAAGAAACATTTGGACAATGCTCTCAGGCACAGGGTGTCCTGTGCAGGGCCAGTAGTTGATGACCCTAGTGGGTGCTTTCCAGCTCAGGATAGTCTGTGATTCTGTATGATGGTAATCAGTCTTCATCATCCTACAGTATTCATCATTTCAGAGATTCCATTTTAAAAGTCACCTTGATTCTGTTATCAGTAAGATATGTTATGGCTTATCTCTTTGTGTTATCCTTATGACGCGCCTCGGCTTGAGTTTTATGGGCTGATGGGTTAATAAATAAAATGAAGAACTATTCAGTTCCTGTGTTGTTTTTAGAAATCTTGCTGTTGTATTGCACTCTATCCTTACTTTCTATTGGCAGAGCTGGAATGAGATATCATACCAGACAGGGCAGCCTTGCCTCCAGTTTGGTTGCTGCTTGGAGTACAGCTTTCTCTAAGTTGGGAATATTACAGTTTGGGAACAATTAAATTATAATTAAGCATGATATTTACACATTCCTTCCTGAGGTAGAACTGAAGATAAACAGAGTCAAGAAAATAGCATGTGCTAAGTTCAAGAAGACCTGTAGTAGTGACTAAAACTTTGAATATTCATGAAGAACTATGCATTTTCCCGTGACATCAGAAAATAAACTCCCTTCTCTAGCCAAGCAGGCTTGAGGGCAGGGAGAGATAAACATATGCCAATGAATTACACGTCTTCCATCTTCAGTAATGAACATGCCTCTGAAGTATTGCAAAGAGCTAACTTAGGTCAGATTTCGTACCTCATGACTTAATTGAAGGCCTGTTTCTCATTCTGCACTAATCTTACATCTATTTCCATGGAGATGAAGGTTTTGAATGCATTCATGCCTGAATGACTTCCACTTCTTTGTTATTAGGCAGGTGTGCAGCATGCAAGACAATCACCCCAGAGAAATTCTGCCTGTTCACTTTGCCTCAATGAATATGAGCCTTTCAGGACATTTTGTAACCTGCACTTTCAGGTGAGTCAGCAGGGAGTGTGCTCAAGTGGATAGCCATGCCCATAATCAAGAGGCTTGGCTTGCAGACTTCAGAGTCTTCATTGGGTGTGACATCTCCAAGGAGAGCCTAAGAAAGTTTAGAGCAGATGAATAAAAAAATGCCATTCTAGTGAAAACCTTTTAAATTTGATTTAAATTTTATTTTCTGCAGTCACACCTTTTCTTCAGCTGTGTCAGTGTCATTACTATGGGCATGTTCTTGATTCTTCCTCTCCTTAGAGCTAAACATTTTGCACAGGGGAGACCTCCAGGTCCCACTTTCTATTGGAACATAGACATCTACTAGGTCATTTTAGGGTAGATTCACAGAAGAAATTTTAGAAAAGAATTGAGCAACATCCCCTTTGCCTTAGTTTGCATTCCCTTACGAGTTTATCTTGCAGGCTAGTTATTTATTAGACTTCACTGATATTTGTAGGTCAGATCTGAACCAGGTGTTTTCAAGAGAAATACTGTGATTCAAATAAATCAGTTTAGCACTTTATAAAAAATATCAAAATATGTACTGAATGTCTGTTCATAAACGTGAAGATTTTATTACAGAGTGCACAAAATTTCCCAGACAAATGTGATAAAATGAAGACTCCCAGTGCACAATGAGTCATCTTTTCTCTAGGGTTGAGATGCTCACAGCTGAGAGAAGAGCAAGAGGGTATCTAGGTTAGCTGTAATTCAGAGAGAAACATGAGAACTAGAAACTAGATCAGTGGTGCTCTGCTCTCTGCTCCCTCCCCAGACCCCGCACTGGAAGGTGACCAAGTTGGAACAGAAGTGAATACTGCTGAGAGTAGAAGGAACACCAAGGAAGGCCTCAGTTTGCCATTTCTAATAAATTACCTAGGACAAAACAGATGTCTGAGGCCTGACATTTTTCTCTGGGCCCTACTGAGTCCTTTGGAGTATTGGTAAGGCTCACCAGTTGATAGCTCCAAGGCATTTCAGCTTTAGTCCTGTAAAACCACCTCGCTGCACATTTGACAGCTATGCCTTGAGAACAATGAGTAGGATTTTAATTGTGAATGTGAAATAATTACAACTTCACACAAAATAACAACATTAACAGCAGTAAAGGAATATTTATGGAATATGACCATGAGTAATGACTTCAGTGTAGGTGATCCTGACCTACACAATGGCACAGTAAATCTTCTGTAAGGGACAAACACACAAACTTCCAATCTCACATCACTGAAATGTAAGAAAATCACCGTGAAGGCCAGTGGATTTGTTCAGATGCAAAACTAGTAGGAAAAGAAGCAGTTTTCTCCAGATCCTGTGATAATCATTACTAGGCAATATTCACAAACAATGCCTGACAAACTTGGCACAATAGTTGCACATTTAAATGCAATAAGACACTTTGTCTTCACTATTTGTCTTCATTCCTGCTTGCTGTTTGTAAGTGGTTCTGAAGGGTTAACCACAAAGTTGGGAGGCAAGGACATGCAGGGAAATGTAGCCAGCTGTTGAATGAAGCATCAAGACACCAACAGGACAATCACTTGAGGCAGTTTTCCTGCCTAAAACAACAGGAAGCTTATCTACTGGATATGAATTTTTAACAGGAGACCTTTGAAGTGACTTCAAAGACATCAGGTGATTAAAACAGATAAAGGGAGCAAAGGGAGAGGCCGACCCTGTGCCACAGGAGGGGCTGGGATGCAGAGGGGAGTTGGCTGGGGTTTGCAGACAGGAGCCTGGCCAGCTCTCCAGGGACTAACACAGCAGACTCCCTCAAGGACTGCACTGCTTTCAGACAACAAGCACACACTGCTTTGTTTCATAGAGAAATTGTGCTCAGCTGCTGATGGTCTCCATCCTGTGAGAATGAGCACCCTGACTTGCCTGGCTCTGAGGCCACGGGTGAAGGAAGCACCCCAAGGCTCTCCTAAAACCAGGTTTAGGAGAGGTTGCTTATCAACAGGAACTGCATCTGGGGCTAACTGCAAGTCTTCTCTGAGGATGTATTGATAAGATACTAGCTGAAAACAGAAGTATTTTTTGGGATAAGGGCACAACACCTATCCTTCACACCCCCTAACAGTTATTCTAACACATCTTTCCACAGGATGTTCTTAACAGAGACCTGAAAAGGAGTAATATTTTCCTTCTGTTTCAGAAAGCAAAGTCTAATGCTGTATGATGGCTGGCAATTACAGAAATACTAGCAATAAAGGAATTTTCTGAAGGTTTTATCCATAACTCACAAAGTTGTGAAAAATCTCATTATTAGCATATTTGATATTAGCAAGCCACATTTTTGAAAAAAAACACTGCTAAGAAATTTTAAATGCCCAATTTGGGACTATATTGTGGCTGGAATATCAGTAAAGTGCAAAAAGCCTTTCCAAGTATCTAAAACAAAATGCAAAATTATTTTGTTTTACTGGCATGTCAGCCAAGTTATTTAGTTAAAGGATTGTCTACTATTTGCAAAGAAAAAGGAAGGACTAATTAATGAAGTTCCAGCACGAACTTATTCTTTTCAACACAGAACAACGGTCTAAATTTTAAGTTCTCATTTAATATTTGATTTCACTTATGTTGCTTCATTTTGTACCTGACTACACAGAAGGGTTTCTTGTGGCCTCTGTTCTCGGGTGGGAAGGAGGAAGAGTCTAAAATAATATTGTGGAACACCTGTGATGTTTTGTGGAGCAACAGAAACTCACAGGCCACAAGCTGAATAATGCTAAACTACATCAGGAAATGCTGAATCTGTTAAAAAAACATCCTAGAGCCCACAGAGGTGGCTTACATAGACATGGTCTGCAGATGCTCAAACAGAGTCATGAAGCGCACAGTGCAGCTTGCACATTAAACCCAAAGGTTGCAATAAATAACCTAAATACCCGTGCATCCCTTGAGGATACTCCCTCAAGGAAGAAAGATTGCCGGGTGAGAAGAGCAGCAGCAGCTCCATTGGCAGCAGCAGTTTCAGGCTCCCAGCAGCAGAGGGGAAGCTGAGGTTTCCCTCCAGCCACGCTGCACAGCTCCTCTGTGACTCCTGGGGACCCAGGGACTGCCCAGCGCTGGGGCTGAGGGCAGGAGCGAGAATGGGACACACCAACCTCACTGTGCTGCCGCACTCCAGGCAGCTTCCAAAGCTTCAGCAGAGCCACAATGATGCTGGGCAGCCACACAATGTCAGCTGTTGTAAAATATTCCAAATCACAGAACAACAGAAGAGAGATGGGACCATTTCAAGGTGATATTTAAAAGTCATTCCAGTCAATCACTTTTGACTGTGTTTATGTTTACCCTTTTGTACATGCTTCTTCTTTGAAAGTAAATGTTCCTTTTTGAACTGGTTGGTCTGAAATTTCCACTTCCAGAATGACTCAATGCAGTAGTCAAACTGCTTTGGAAAAGTTTTTATAAATACTTTTCAGTTAAAAATTCATAAAAATAGCTCACTCTGAAGGGGTAAAATGAAACTGAGAAGCAGCAATGAGGAACAAAATCCTCCTTAAAACATTGGGAGCTACTGACAGAGACTTGGGGATTAATTTTACATCTTCTACCCTCCCTTCTGAATGGTTGGTCCAGTAGTCCCCAACATCTTTCTTCATTCCATGGGAAGCACCAGCAGCCCTCCTTTCCCTATAGCACACTGGCTTTGCTCTCAGTGCCATGAGGACAAGCAGACACACAGATGCCTTGCATTTGTCAGCTCATTTTTCCACTTTGGCAGAAAATTGTGAGGAAAAAAATGATCAACAGAGTGAAATTAATTCTACAATTGTTAAGTAATGTTACCTTAAAAAGCAACAAACTTGTAATTATTGTTTTGTTGCCACAGTAGATTTCTTAAATCAAAATCAAACATTTTAAGACAACCACCAAAACAAATAAAATTATTGCAGAACAAGTCATGTACATTCCTTCTTAGTAAAACTTCCAGAAATCCAGAGATATTTATTCAGAATTATACTGCTGAAAGTGCAGCAGATTGCAATGACCAATGTTAAAGATATTTACACAGCAGAATTGTTTCCATCTTTTTTTCATAAACCTGTAAAGTTACAACCTATTCAAATAAACCTAGCTCTAAGTTATAGAAGCAGTTTCAACTAGTGAAGAAGCAGGAGAAACTTTTTCATCACTCTGTCCTGAAGGTTATAATAACTCAGAAAATTTTAAAAAGGGATACATTAAGCGGCAATTTAGTATTTCTTACTGTCTAGACAGAAAAGATATGAGACTGCAGCCACCAACTGTACCATGGACACAGGAGATGTATTTTGTCCCTGGTATGATGCAGACAGGTAAATGGCAGAGTTTTTGGTTTTTTACAGAGTTTTTTGGGTCTTCTTTTTTGGGTGGGGGTTTTTATCTGTTTTGTTTTGCTTTTGTTTTTGTTTTTGTTTTACTTTTGTTTTTGTTTCTTTTCCTTTTACAGTGTGGTTACTACATACAGTAAGAGCAAAAATGGAACAGAAACTACTCCAGCTAAAGTATCTTCAGCATAACACCCAATTTACTCACATTGATTTAAATTATTAAGCCTCATAAGCCAGCCTGGTTTCTTCCAGACTACAAAGTCACTGCAGACACATAAACTGTCAGTATTACAATTTCTGACCACTTGAATTCAGCTTTGGTCACCCCTAATAGGCCCAGATCTTGCTGGCACAGAGACAGTCATCTCACCTTTCCCATATCTCTGCCTTTAAAGTTTCTCAGTTAAGTTTTCCTCCATTTTTTGCATTTAAGATACCAGGTTGTTCCATCTATCCTTGGTCTTTTTGTGTCCCTGGTTGATAAAAGAAGTCAGCATGGAGCTGAAGGAGAACCAGTATCTCCCCAGAGCTACCCCTGTAGGAGCGCCACTGATGAAGATGAGCAATCAGGTAGTAAAACAGTCAAGGACAAGAGAAGAGGTGTCTGATGATTGTTGGAAGAAGAAATCCTTCCTTTTGGTCCTTGTATCTGTCTCTGCTCCTTTATTTTAGCTTAGAGGACAAACAAAATATAGAAAAATGGGGTTGCATGATGTGTTTAGAAATCGAATCCTAGTTGGCTGCTGAATCCTAATCTCCCATATGCTAGTCCAGTGCTTAATTTAAAAATATTGCCCATCCTGAAAATCAGGACTTGGGACTGCCCTTTCTCAGGTGTAAATCAGCATGGAAATTACCTTAGGGTTGTTTAGATGTAGCAGTTGTGGGCTCTAGTATTAGCTGGAAGTACTGCATACATTGCTGTTTTACAGCAAGCAGAATGCATCATTCTTGCTACTTTCACTTTATGATTGGTTTGTAGTTTTTCTTCTATACAGGGAGTATGCATCATAAAAAGAAAATCCAAACAAAAAAAAACGAACCAACCAAACAAAAGAAAAACAACAATTAAAAAAAACCAAACAAAAAAAACCCAAAACAAAAACCAAACAAACAAACAAAGAAACTGAACCAAAAACCCCAAAAAGATGTTTAAAAAACTCTGTCATCAGGTTGCTGTTTTCTGTACCTGTTTTTCTGCCTGCATCATCACCATAGTGAAAACAAATTAACTGCATGTTTCCTAAGTATTATTTCCTGTAAGTGATTACTAGGTAAAGTAAAACTCAAAGAACACTCTGTTCTTACTTGAAGGTCAATAAGGAACCATCTGCAAAATCAGTTGTTTATCAATTAATGCACTTTATTCTGGGGTATTTTACTACCTTGTCAGATCAAACAAATCAGTATTAAGTATTGACTATTTATTTAATTCTATAAATTTTATATGTACAAAAATATCACAAGATATAATCACTTGTCATGTGAAGACTACTATCACACTAGTACATTGACACTGAACCTCAAAAACTGAGGGTGGTTTAAATGCCAGTTTTGTCATCTCTTCAGTAGCCATGTGCATACTTTTGTCAGTGCTAAAGAACAGGGATATCTGAGCAGGCTGTGAACTGTGGCACTTCAGATATTTTAGCAGCCACATTATACCTGCAAAATTGACTGTAGCTTGCATATTTCCCTGGAATATCATTATGCGTTGGTACTGATGGTGTGCTAGACCCATGAATGCATGGGTAGCAGTGTGATGAGAGAAAAAGAAAATTTCTTTCGGGAAATGAAGGAAAACTGAAGACCAGGTCCTTTGCAATGATTGTATGGTTTTGATCTGTGAAATTTTCATCAGACACCAAACACCACAGAGCAGACCTGCTTGAGACTTCTCAAAAGTGCTTACAGGAATAGCTGTTAACTCATGGTACTGACAGGGTCAGATTCCTGCTTTGTATTGTTTTGTGTCACTTTGTGTGCTTTCCAGTGGAGAAGTGAAAAATCACACCACTGGTTCCTGCTTTGGCCTTCTCAACACTTCTCCCTGACACAACAGTCTGCTTTCACATGAAAAAAAACCATAATAACTAACTGATGGGAGAGAATTTTTTTTGCTTTCTCCCTTTTTGTGATATTTAGGAAGATTGTTTCAGTTTATCAAACAGCCTCCCTGCCAGTAATAGCAATCTCACTAAAGCCTGGTGTGGTCACTCATCAGCATCAAGAGAAAAAGTTTTGGGACTGAATTTTCTAACTGCTTTATCTGACGATACAGATACAGATCTGTATCGCACGATACAGATCTTCTACCTCTAGGTTTGAGCTTCACACTCATACAAATAAAAGCAATTATAGGGAGGCTAGGGGATACACAGAGCATTTGGACAGGAGTTCATGCCCTTGCTGGGAAATGCTAAGCATGCCAGGTGAGGAATCCCCTGTGCTGCGTGCTGAGAGCCCTGCTGGGATGGGCTCTGCCCCACATCTGCTGCTCGGAGCGGGCAAACTCCGCTCTCTGCTCATGAAAATAACCCTGGGGTCTGGCTCTGGTAATCATCTGAGGTTTGTGTGAAAGACTAAAGGCACAGGTGAGCATAGTGCTCTGAGTGAAATGCTAGCCTGGGCTTTATGAGATTTTTAGTTACCACCTTATTTTGTTTGTCACTTTGAAGCACTGCTGATTTGGCTTGCAGCAGGCAGGGAATTAAAATATGCCAATGTACATTTTGATTGCCTTAAGCAAGTAGAGGGATTAATATATCTTTCTGCTCTATGATTCTTTTTTGCATTTAATTAAGAGATGTACAGATTTGCATACAATTTTTGTGATATAAATGCACTGACCTACGTGTCCTCTCACATAAAAAGTATTTCTAAATAGTTCAAGAGCATAATGGCTCTTGTTTCTCAATAAGAGAAGAAAGCATTCCATTATTTGTGAAGGAACATGCTAAAATATGCTTAATGGTATATTTCTTTAAACTTAAGGTACATAAAAATTGCAAAGTCATGTCTGTTTGATTTCAATAATTTTGGAACCCAAGGCAGTGATTATAATGGAGTGAATTATTTAAAATTCAAAGGAATAAGATCTATTAATTAATAAAATACTTTTGATCTTAGGAAATGAAAAATTAAAAGGGTTTTTTTTGCAAAAAAAGAAACATACAATATTTCTTGCTCAAGGAAATGTAGATGAAGTAAATGTTGTTTGAATTTAAACTGTCAACTATCAACTTCATTTATCATTAATCTCTCAAGGTAATGAGATTAACAATTTTACAAATAATTGATCTGAAAAATAATCCAAACAAATTACTGGTTTGTTGACTGAATAAAATATTCCCTGTTAACCTAAAGATTAGAGACTGTAAATTTTTATCTACTGATAAAGTAATCTCTTTTGAATTATAGACCATTGTTGAATATACTTGTCTTAAGAGCTGATTAAGCTGGAAAATAAGCTCATGTGAGAATGTATGCATGGAATATAGATAACCCTTAAAATATTACCTCTATAACAAGTCATACTCCTCAGGAAAAATAGATTCCCATATAGATAATGCTTTCTCAGAGAGGTGAAAGAAGTAATATGATGAGATGAAAGCAGAGCTAAACACAAGTCTGTGAAATGTGGGTTTGAGGAGCAGTGTAAGAGGAGCAACTTGAGCCCACAGATTTGCAGCAGAGACATAAAACCAATAGCTAGCACAGAAGTCCTGTTAGGAAAAAAGTATGAGCAAGTATGAGATACAAATACGCCTTCTGGTTTACTCTTATTTTCATGGGGGTTTTTTCCTCTCTGGATGCATTTGTGGTGTGGGTGGGTGGTATAAAAAAGGACAAAAGTGCTTCAGGCAAAACCTTCATTCTGCTTATAATCTCCTAAAGTTTAACACTTTATTGTTTGAGAAGTTTTATTGCTTGAAGTTTACACACTGTGTATGAAAAAAAAAAAGGAAATTCAGTTAAAAAAAAAAAAAAAAGCTAATTTGTGGAACATCTGTTCTTGAAATCTGCAAATCTGCAGAGCAAATCTGCTGTTCCTTTCACAGATGATGTCTTCCCAGCAAGTGAGAAGAATACTATTCCAGATCCATGATTTGTGATCCTATCTCTGCCCAAACATTTGCAGCATCAAAGGGCAATGACACAATCTCTTGGACAATGGTGCAATCCCTTGGACAGTGGCAGAGTTACCTGGCTGAAAAGAGGCTGTATACAATGCATTGGTCCAGAATATACCTCCCACCACTAAGAATTTGCAGTGCAGGGACTGATGAGCCCGAGATGGGTGTCAATGAGGTAACTAAAACTCAGCAGGTTACTTATTTGTCAAGTAACCAGTGACAGGTGCTGTCCTCCTAAAGGCTTTTTACGTAGCATGAGAAAAAAAATCTGCTGCCCAACAGGCTTCTGATCTTCCCAGATCTTTTTTCCTCCAGTTTTTTCAGTTTTCCCCCAAACCCTTGTCCTCATCAGAGAAGGAAGAACAGAGGATATGAATCTTGAGGCGTGCATGACATCTTTAAGGAACTTCTCTAGCTAACTGTGAGAATAAATATATGGTAACCACCTGCTTCCCTATGGCCTGCGTTGATTGCTGTAATGTTTTTGATTAGGGAAACAAACACGAGGAGTTTCTGAGAACATCCTGACTCCAAGGCCTGTCTGCCCCATTGATTTATCCACTTACAGGCTGAGTCCTCTGCATCACTCTGGTGTAGGCATAAACAGACTTGAACAGACTTAAGAGCCACATGCCTGTCCCACCTTAGAAAGCACAAAGATATTTTTGTTTTGATGAGCAAGTTGAATGGAACAATTGTGAAGACCCTGGCTAACTGAGTTGAAACGGGCCACTGTACACAGAGTAATGGTTAATTTTTTTTCTTTGTTTAAGGGTTGTCTACTTACTGACATCTATCACAGTATAGTGCCCCAAGTCCTACTAGTCACTACTTCAAGATAAAAATAGCTGGGTATCACAAATACAGTGTGAAAGTTTGTAGTTTTTGAGATACATAGGGCAAGGCCATTTAGTATATACAAAGATCTGCAATTTTACAGGCACTTAATAGAATCACAGAATCAGTTAGGTTGGGAAAGACCTCTGAGATCAAGATTGAGTCCAGTCTATGGATACAGACTTTACCAAGATTTTGGGTTTTTAGCATGATTTTAGGAACGTGCTTGTGCTAAACAAACCCAATTTGCACAGCTGGAAATGGCCTCTCCAAATCATCATATTATTGGTAAATTCAAGGCAGTGGACCAAATGGAAGTAAAACAAGGAGACATCCATGTCTGCAGCCACAGCTACTCTGGCATGTAGCAGTAAAGCCTTGCAAGAGATTCCCATACGCTAAAAGGGGATGACAGCTGTTACTCAGCTATGAGGAATTCTTGGATAATAAAGTAATTCTACCAAAACTCTAAAAATTCTTGTTTTCAAAAGAATTTTGAGAAAAAAAGCTTTCTCACATTTTGACTTTCAATAATAACTGCCATGCAAGTACTTTCCTGCCAGAAATCCCCAACTCATACATTCATTGGTCTTGTCCTCATTAGGATATATGCATACCTTCCTTCTCAATTCAATTGATATGTCCCAAAAATGAAAAGGGTTTTGGTCTTTATATATTTACTTAGTGATCACACATTTCAGAATGATGCACACAGAGTTGCTGGCAGGGTACATTTGTCCTAAGTAAGGAAAACACAAAGTAAAGGAGAGGAGGCAGTAATTATTATAATGACATTTGTGTGTGGGAACTGGGAAAAGACTTGAACTCGGTCTTTTCCCAGTTCCCACACACAAAAGTGGAAATGAAACATGATGAGTTTTACTTAAATTATAATGTAAGTAGAAGTTCCTGCACAAGCAGGAGGCTCAGTATTATGCATACAGGTGTGCATGGGCGCCTGCAGACACCACGCCACAACCCCAACCATCCAAGCAGGAGGCTCAGTATTATGCATACAGGTGTGTGCATGGGCGCCTGCAGACACCACGCCACAACCCCAACCATCAAAGTGCCCATATGTGGCAAATCACCTCCGTGTTCTATAACCTTTTACAACTGAAAAAGCACAAACTTCCTCTCTTTCTCTTCATTTCCTTCCTTCATTAAGTCTAAATATAGACCATAAGCTGTTCAGAAAGGCTGCTACATTTTCTACTGTTTTTTTTAGAGGTACCGAGCAAATATTAAGGATTCAAAATCAATTTCTCATGAGCCATCCCATGGCACAACTCATGCATGGAGTTGTCAGAAGTTAATTCTCACAAGCCATGTGATGGGAATTATTTTTGCAGTAGCAAGTACAATGCAAGAGATAGTCAAGCAGATTTTCTGAAGGATGTTTTATTTAAATAGGGAAGAGGAAATTAAGTCGGAGATAGGAGGGAAAAGAAAACACTATAGAACCTGACATTACTAGCAAGGCAGAATTAACAGAAAGGCAAACAAACCCAAAATATTACAGCAAGGAAGTGATAGAAGGCTTTGAAAGCAAACATGGGATACTAACACTGTGGACCTTACCCCCTTACCTTTTTGATCCCACTTACTTTCATTATTATTATATTAATATTTTATTCCAGCTACTTTATTTTAGTGATGTTGGCTTTGGTCCTTTCTCTGTGGTTTCTGTGAGCTCTTGGTCCCATAGAAGGTGCAACAGTTCTGCAAACAGTGATGCTAACACAAAACAGCTTTGAAACCTCCATTTTTAAACATTTCACTCAACATTTCTGATGTCTGCATTTTTTTAAGACGTTTAAAGTTTTGAAATGAGAATTGTTAATAACAGTATGAGCCAGTGAAAAAACGAACACAGAAATGAGCTGAGCTTTAAAAGAAACATTTTATTTGGTAAAAAATAAAGGTAATAAATTATTTCAAGGCAATTTTTGGTTTGTATTTGTACATACACAGTATACCCATAACATAGCTGCTATGTAATCCAGGAGTTCCATCTTAGGAAAAAAGGATTTACATATCAAGTAGTTTTAAATGAAACCAGCACAGTCCTTTACACCTGTCAGTATTGAAACCAACTTGATGGAATTCCTTTCCTATGTTCCTCACCCCCCCAAAATTACACAGGAAAATCCATTCTGGGTCTTGTGTATTTGTAGCATCCCTCACGCTTCTTTTGCAACATCTATATTAGTATCTCAGCTTTTTTTAATCAAAAAGCAACTGATTATTATGTTTCCTGCCATGTTGGTGCACTAGCTTTCATTTTCAACTGGTAAAATGTTCAACTGGTAAAACATTATGAATATTCACTTGTGATTTCATCTTCTGATTTTCCTTGTTTCCTTTGCTGTGTATGAAGATACCTGCAAATTCTTTTTAGTTTTGTCTATTTGTTTTTTTAGTAATTCAAATTCACATCCATATCCTCTTCTCATGGATCATCACAGATCCACATACTTTGCTTTAAAGAAGATTGATCTAAACACTGAAATCAGAATATTTTCACACCAGCACATGTGACATTTGAAAGACATAGATTAGA
Organism: Spizella passerina; assembly: GCA_013401375.1. NCBI lineage: Eukaryota > Metazoa > Chordata > Aves > Passeriformes > Passerellidae > Spizella > Spizella passerina. Next base: position 59,824 of record WBNQ01027403.1, read on the forward strand.
CATGAAGTCTAAATGTGGTTCTGCCGTGGGTCAAAATCAGAAACGACTCAAATGAAACAATGGAAGTACGTAGTCAACAATTACCCACAATACATCAGGTAGGATTGCACTGAGAGTTTTAATACCAAAATCTAACAAAACACATATGCATGGTATGCTTTATCCTGGGATGGCCTAGTTTAAAAATCTGAGCATGTTTTTAATGCCTCATTGGAATAGTTATTCAGAGTAATATTCAAGAGCTTGGGAAGCTGTAGACCATCAGTCTGAATTTTGAGCAGGTTGATTGCTAAATGAGGCAAGAACAGACATACAATAGACATGTAGGAGTCCAGTGTTTGAATGCTAATTGATTAGTTGCATTCATTTCTCAAACACAATAAAATATTGTCACTGGTGCTCAGTCTTTTAAATATTTCCACTTCAACTGGCATCAATTCCATGTGTTCTGGAGAGAAAAGAAGCAATTTTTTTCCCAGCTGTATTTATATATGGAAGTAACATTTTTAAAATAAGCATGTATCATGGCCCACACATCAGAATGATTGGTTTTGCCTCCAACTATCATCTTTTGCACTTAACCATTGAATTTTTAGATATTTCAACACATATGGTGAAAGAAAGAAGCATAGCCATGACAGAAGTTTCTTCTGAAGGGATGCCAAGTAATTTTTAGCAAACCAGATTCTCCTCCAGAAATACACAGAGATATTTTGTAAAAATCCACAAAGACATATATGAAAAAAAAAGTTATTTATGTCTTTTGAAAAAAGGGACAGGCAACTCAGGACAACCACAAGGATATTGTGAGGCTTTGCAGGGAGAAAATTAGAGGGGCCAAAGCCCATCTGGAACTTAACCTGGCCACTGCCAGAAAAGACAAAAAAGATAAAAAAGCCTTCTATAACCACATCGGCAAGAGGAATGTTGAGGAGAATCTCTATCCTCTCTTGTATGGGGGGAGGGGTGGGGAAACATAGCCACAATGGATGAAGAAAACACTGAGGTACTTAATGCCTTCTTTGCCTCTTCACTAGTAAAACAAGTTGTTCTCTGGGTACCAGCCCCAAGTTCGAAGACAGGGATGAGGAGCAGAATGAAACCCCCAAAGTCCAAAGGGAAATGGTGAGATACCTGATGCACCACTTAAACACACACATCCATGGGGCTGGATTGCATCTACCCAAGGGTACTGAGGGAGCTGGCAGAAGTGCTCACCCTTTCATTTACCAGCAGTCCTGTTTAACTGGGAAGATCCTAGGTGAGTGGAAGTTAGTAAATGTGATGTCAACCTGCAAGGACCAGAGGAGGATGCAGGAAACAACAGGCCTGTCCACTCTGATCTGGGTGCCAGGGACACCATTTCCCACTGCATTCCCCTGGAGAAACTGGATGCTCATGGCTTGGATGGCTGCACTGTCCATTGGGTACAAAACTGGCTGTATGGTCTGCTGGTGGATGGATTCCATTCCCATTGGCAGCCAGCACAATGGTGCTCCCAAGGGCTCAGTGCTGGGGCCAGTCCTGCTCAGTACCTTTACTGATGATCTGCATGAGGAGATCACATGGATCCTCAGTCAGTTTGCAGATGACACCATGTTACCTGGGAATGTTGACCTGCTGGAGGGTAGGAAGGCTCTGCAGAGGGATCTGGACAGGCTGGATCAGCAACAGCATGGCCAGCAAGACCAGGACAATGATTGTTCCCTGTGCTTGGCACTGGTGAGGCCACACTTTGAACAGTGCGTCCAGTTCTGGGCCCCTCACCACAAGAAGGACATTGAGATGCTGGTGTGTGTCCAGACAAGGGCAACAGA
>WBNQ01027407.1:0-27653 GCA_013401375.1 Spizella passerina
GGCATGAGATTTTCCTTTCAGAGGTTAGATTGCTAGGTAGAAATGGAAATCAGAAGACCGGGGCATGGTTACAGAAGGAAACGAGAAAGGGATGGTGTAATTTCACATTTTCCTATGGGCTACTTCACATTTTTCTATGGGAAGATAAGAATGAATTTTGGGAAGTGGAAGGCGCTTATTGTAGTGATGGGAAAAATTTGTGCTTTGAATAGTTTCCATCCCTCATGATATGAGAGGGATGGAAATGGAGGATATGTGGAAATAAAAGGCTCTGAGATCAGGAGAGTACATTTATGAAGTGTAGCCAAGTGAGGAATAATATAAAATGAGAAAGAAAAGAGGTTCAGCATTCATTCATACAACAGCTCATTCTTACTTTTTTTTAACATCTTCCTGGCATAACATTGAAGAATCACAAAATAAAATAGAATCACAAAATGAAATTACCACTTCATACTATGTTTCAGCTTCTATCTGGGACAACACTTGTTCTGCTTGTGATACAGAAGTCTCCAAAATCTGCTGTCATTTAATCCCTGTGTTGGTAACAGCATCTCTGCAGGTGACCAGAGGGGAGTTTGAGCAGCTTTTGGCAGCTCCACAGCCCAGGCTGAGCCTCACCCTTCAATGGAGCTGCATCAGTGGTGCTGCACCGGGATTTGGAGCTGTGCTCACAGCACAGCATGAGCTGCTCGCTTTCATCCCAGGAGAATTTCCCCCCGCGCTGGCTTTGTCCTGCTCTGCACCCCAGCTCTGTCTCCCCTCTGGAGGAGGAAGATGAGGGGTTCTCCTGCGGCTGCTGCCTGCCTGGAGGGATGAAGCTCTCGTTGCGCCGCATCCCGCGGACATCGCTTGTGCGGCCGGCTCGGCAGAGGGAGCCCCGCGTTCAGTCCTGGAGCTGCGGAGGGCGCAGAGCCGGTGCCGCTCGCAGAGGAAGGTCGCCCTCCTCTTCCTCCCTCCCGGGGAGCCTGAGCGTGCCGCTGGAGCGGGAATGCCCGGCAGGGTCACACAGATCCCTGTGCCAGCGCTTTGTGCTGTTTTTTGGAGCACTCAGAGCCTGTCCCTGTGCTCACAAACTCAGCTCTCCCACCACATCCCTGGGGCAGCCCCATTCTGCTGGAAAAGTGATGGAGGAGGAGGAGAACTCTGCATAGAGCTTGAGAACAGGAGGTCTAAACACTCCTGTCACTCACTTTTTGTTTTCCTCACTTCTTGCCTCTCTTTTCCCTTTGCAGTGAAGGAGGAGCCTGTCCTTTATGGGGTCCCAAAGTGAGTTTTGACAGAGTCACCCTGCAATCTGAGCTGGTTTGCCTGTTCCAATAGGTAAGACTGAAGAAAACAAGCCCTGCTAGAAAATGCATTGGCCTGCCTATGATTTTAAACACAATTTGGCATGTAATTTGATTCCCTTTGAAACAGGCCAGCTGGTAAAATCCAGCTCCAACAGGCACTTGAGAGGAATCTCAGCAAGTGAACATGCTTTTAACACACCCTGCTCCATCATTCATGAGGACCTGTTGCAGAACAAGCCATTGTGCTCTCCTGAAATGCTGGCTGGTGCACACCAGGCACTTCCCAGTCTCCACCACCACCCTCTGCTCTGAAACAAAGAGAAACAAACCTGAGGAGCAGCTTGTGAGCTTCTGTCTCATGTGCAGTTGTGACCTGACTGAACAGGGCAGTTCAGTCCTGTTAAATAACCTTAAATAACAGCATCCATGGTGCTGTGATGGATGGATCTCCAATAACCTTAAATAACAGCATCCATGGTGCTGTGATGGATGGATCTCCAATAACCTTAAATAACAGCATCCATGGTGCTGTGATGGATGGATCTCCAATAACCTTAAATGACAGCATCCATGGTGTTGTGATGGATGGATCTCCAATAACCTTAAATGACAGCACCCATGGCTGCTGTGATGGATAAATCTCCTTGCAGAGGGTTCACCCTTGATCAGAGCAGGTCAGCCATGACCATCATGGAAAATTGCTGTCCTGGGAGGACAGTAAGGACTCCAAAATGCTGGGGGGAGAAAAGAGGGACCTTGAATCCCCTGCCCCCTCTGGATTAATACAAATTGGTTTTCCCTGCAAGCACACCAGATGTTCTCAGGGGACAACAACAGCTCTCTGAAGTTGAACTGGCTGGGCCCAGGGGCTAAAATCCTCCTGCCTGGGCTGGCAGGCAGCTCATCCCTCAGGGAGTAACAGCTTCATGTCATTCCCTTCTGGGTATGGAGAGCTAGCATGGGTTTCTCTCATAGGACAGGCAAGGTGGGAGCACTGATGTGGGCTGTATGGGAAACAGAGGCAATACAGAGGGACTGCTTGGATAAACAGGAGGGAAGAGCCTTTTTCCCAGTGCCCTGCAGGTGCTGTGCTCCCTTGGCAGAGGCAGGGCATCTCTGCCACCTCTTCACCATCTGTTCTTTTGCTCTTCCACCAACCCAGCCAACATGCAGTGCAAGTATGTCTTTGGATTTCACCCATGCCAAAAAACCACTCCAAAAACCAAATTAAAGTTCTGTAGGGCTGATTTGCCCCCTTGGCTGGACCCCCATGCCCTCCACATCCCCTGCCCAGCTGGGCAGACCCCCATGCCCTGTTGGCAGGCCCCACAGCTGTTTGCTTTGGGGTGAAGAGCACAGCACTGCTGGAAACCCCCATGGGGAGAGACCAGACCACACTCTGGCTCCTGGAAAACGTGAAGATGTGACCAACAATTCCAGGAGAAGACAGGAACGTTTCAAAGTGAACAGCAGTGCACAGCACCAGCCCAAATGACTTTCCTTAGCCTGGTGGCTGCATTGAGTCATTTATCATACCCTGAGCAACCAGCCACCCTTCAGCAGCAATTACTGCTCTGTGACAGCTTCCAAACAATGCTCTCTGCAAGCTGTGCTTGCTGTCAGAACCTAAAAAATAAGAGAGTGAAAAATCCCAAACCTAACCAAACAAAATCACTGCTTTGCAGGGGGTTTGTGCTTTTCTTTTAAGCTCAACAGGTGTTCCTGGTCACCCTGCAAAACCACAGGGGAAATATCTGCATGCCACTGAAATGAAGAAACTCCAAGCTGAACTCTGTGAAGATAATTCCATCTTTTGCTTTTGTTTGGTAGAAATGAATGGAGAAAAAAAAAAAGAAAAAGAAAAAAAAGCTTCAACTCTGGGTTTTCATGGTGATAGAGTGGGGGCTTTCACCACCATCCCAGTTTTGGACTGCATCTGATACAGGCTCATGGAGACAGGGGACTGTTATTAGAGCTGGGTGAATAATCTGCAGCAAGGGACTGAATGGAAGTGTTTGGCCTTTTATCTGTTTGCAAACTATCTGTGAGCATGCCTGGATGTTCTTGAATGTGTTTGTTGTTTGAGATAATGCTGCCCGTGATTTCTGCGAATAATCATTTATTTGTGGCCTGCCCACGAGCATTTAGATAGTCAAAATGTCATTTTTGTTCCGTGGTTACATGAGTGCAACCCTGAGGCTTCCACCAAGAGTGCTCACAGTCAGGAGTGGTAAATTCACTTTCTGTAAAACCCTGTTGAAATCTTCATGGGAAATGTGAGTTCATCTGCAATATTTGTGGGGGGAAAAAGGGAGAAAAAAGCCATTAAATAATGGGGGGAGAGAGGGGGTTGTGTTAAAAAAAAGTGTTGACCACCTCCTGTGTTTGTCTTGATCCACAGTTCCTTGGTTACCCTGTGTGGTTGGATGGTTTTGTGGTAAGGACTCCTTGAGGGGTAAATTGCAAAGGAAATTTAAGGGAAAAAAAGTCAGTGCTATAGACAGGCTAAGTACCTGCACCACAAATGGGGGCAAATTAATTAATAAATTAATTTTTAAAAAATTAATAAATTAATTTTTGGGGCAAAACCAGTATCTTGCAAAAAAAGCAGGGCATGAATTCATTTTGGGTGCCTGTGAAACTTTCTTCTTGAACTCCTTCAACAGAGGCTTGTTGTTTATCCACTGCTTTCTGAAAGCAATGCAGTACAGAAAATTATTTCCTCTGCAAATATTTCCTGACTTGTGAACCCTCTGCTTCCAAAACAGCTTCTCATTGAACTATTGTATGTGGGTAAGCATTTCCAAAACATTAGATGTCTTTTGGCTCCCCAAAGAGCACTGTGGGCTCCACTTTACCTTGTTATGGGCTATTTAGAAAGCTGATGGACAGCACATCAGAGACGGTAAAATCTAAAGTAGTGTGGGCAAAGGTGTCAGCAAAGGTGTGAGCTTGGTTTTGGGAGATGAAATAGGCTGTGACCTCATGCAACTCTGCTCTGTTTCCTTTCCCAGGCTTTGCCTTTACCACTTAAAACTGAGAACATGTGGGGTTTTCTACAACAGATGAAGAAAAGAAAATTAAACTTTCTGTAATGGAAAGGGGAGAAAAAATAACACTGCTCTTTCTTGCACCCTTCCTGCTCTCTCTTTCTCTCTGTGTTATTTTACTAGGTATTTTCATCCTCTTCTGTTCTACCCCTCATTGTGGCTCATTTATTGTCCCTCTACCTTGTCTTATTCCTTCTTCCCCAGGCAGATTTTAGTGGAGGGGAGTCATTTGAGGGAGTAAATATCTGCACATCCAGCCTGGGACCAGTACAGCCTAAAATAAGAGTTGCCCTGAAGATGAGGCATTTTTGTGGAAAATGAAAACAACAATAACTTTTTCTCACGTTATTGACATTTTTCAGAGGGTGTCATCATTGGTAGAGTGAACTAGAGCCAGAATTTAGGCTTTGGCTATTGAAATGTTTAGATGAAAATTTGCCAAACTCCTAATTTATTTTTCCAATTCTCCAATTAAAGAAACCCCCTCCAATGATTATTCAAAGAATCTTGCCCACACAGCTCCCTCCTTCCCCTGCTTGCTTTTTTTTTCCATTTTAGTCAAATAACCAATTTTCCACTTGCACTAACTCAATACACTAGTTTTGTTTCAGAAGCCACATTGCAGTGATGCTGAGAAATGAGTCCAGAACCAGCTGATTTTATGCTTTGCTCATGGTTGTTTGTATTAAACCCTTTTTATTTTGCTTTCCCTGTTTTTGAGCTGCATTTGCTGGGGAATATTTTATATGCCCAAGTACAGACAGCACTCTCCAATCCTGCTTTAATGCTGATCTGTATTTAAACCTGAGCTGGGGCTGCAGGGGTTCAGTGTGAGGTCACCCCATCACCTGATATTTGACGCTGGAGGTTCATGTATGCACGATCTGTAGCTTTTTCCTCCTGTGGAAGAGAAAAAAAATATTTTAAAATTGTTCTCAAAGAGTTAGGCTGAAAGACAATCTGTCATTTTGGGCTCTGCATGATTTGTGTGTGTGTGTGGAGGGTAATGGAGGGTTGAGATTGATTTGGACCTGACAAAAAATATTATGAAAAGTTGGTAGTGAAGTCATGGAGCTCAAGACCAATAATTAAGCTGTGAAGGCTCCATCCTTTCCTCTCCTTCAGAGGAAATTAATTAATGTAATTTACTTTGAAAGTCTCAGGTTCTGTTTTTTAAGTAAGGCCTTGGGGTCATGCTTAAAACTGAGTGCTGTGAAGGGATGTGGTGATGGGATCCAAAGCTGTAGTAAAGGACATGCAAAGACAAAAATCAGTGGCTGAAATGCTCCTCAGGAAGACCCTACAGATCTTGTGTGTTGGCACTTCATGACCCTAGAAATGCTGTTGAGCTTGGCAGGACTAGCCCAAAACCAGCAGTGCCTCAGGCCAGGATGGAAATTTGCTGACCAAACCATGAGGAAGAGCCCTTGACTGTGCTGTAATTTACTGTTTTTCACTGCTAGCAAAGCTAGGTGCATAAATCATAGTGATTAATAAAGGTGCATAAATCATAGTGATTAATAAATCTGTTATGTCCTCCTTTATTTTCTATTTGCAAACTGCCCGAGCGATTTTCTCAACCGCATTTGTTATTCAGAATTTTTCCTACAGTAATTTCTGGAGATAATTCTTGTGTTTTTATCTTGTCTGGGAAGTTGTGCTGAGTCTGACATTGGAGCTGTTTTTATTAGAGACATAAATCTTTCTTCTGTTGTTTCAAAATCACATTTCCCATGCTACCATTTGCAATTACAGATATGAAACTTGCTTTCTTTGACTGCTCTTCAACATCCATTTATCACTGGCTGCTTCAGCTGCTGTTGAAATGCTGGTAAACTGTATCACCCTCACATTTGGGACCAAACACCATAAACAGAAGCATGGATTTACTTGCACAGAGGTTACAAAGGGTGAATGAGCATCTGTGAAATTTTGGGGATGGGGTGGTGGGTAAAGAAAAAAGGAAGTGAACATGGACTACTATTCACTACTATTTAATTCTGTGCTTTAAAAGAAAGTGTTTGCTGCCATGGCTTTTTGGAGAGGGAAGAATCCTGAAAATATACCCTGAGAATGGCTACTAGGTCAGGAGTCTCAGGGAAAAGCAGAGGAGAAACATTTTGTTCCTTGCTCATAACTCATCTTAGGCACTAACCTGCTCAGAGAACTTCGGGAGGGCAGAAATGGAGATTACTTGTTTCTGGGATCAGGATTCAGCTAAGGAAAAGGTTCTCCAAGACAATTTTCGTGGCAGTTGTGGTGAATAAGAGCCTCTGAACCCAAAAGCAAGCCAATGCATGCATGCAGAAACATTTGCAATTGTTTAGTGGAACAACGACAGACTTAATAGTACAGCATTAGGCAGAGGGCCAAGAGGCAAAAAATATTTGTAAATAGGGTTTGCTAATTTTTTCCACTGGCAAACATAGCAAAAGAAGGAGGGAGGAGTTAGTGCTCTGAAGAGACAGACTGGGAGCACAGGTCCCTCTAGGTTTCTGAACAGAATCCCTCTGCAATCAACATCCCAAATGCAAATAAGAAGTTTGTCTCTCGGTGTTCGTGTTTTTGTGTAAGGAGGTGTAAGGAGACATTCTTGACATTCAGAAACAGGAGCTGTAGGGTGGCAATAAATAGAGAAGGAACTGTCACTAAAAGGATGTCAGGGACTGATTGAGAAGCAGCCAATTCTGGATATTTCCTCCTGGAGACCTTTGGAAGACTCTCCCATGTGCTGTTGGTGAGGAGCTGATAGGGTGGCTGCGTCCCTACCCCAGCTCTCCTTCCTCCCCTCCACAGCTTCCTCCTGGCTCTGGCTGTGGAAGGAATTCTCATCCTGGAGCGACTGAGATAAAGGGATTTGGGAGGCTGGCAGCAGAGCTCCTCAGCAACTGGGCTTGGGGAGGGTTTTCTGTCTCCCTCTGACAGGTGGCTCAGAGATGTCCCCTTTTCATTTAGAGAGGAAATCCTCTGTGCAGGTTCTGGCTGTTCTGCGCCTGCTGCTGCTGCTCCCACCTGCGTGGTGAACCTGAGCTATGTGCTGTGGGCAGAGAGACACAAGGAGGTCATTGGGGGTGTCACTTCTATAGAAACCCAGAGACTGAGTACAAGCCAACAGAGCTCTTCCCGTTGGTTTTTGGTTGCAAACAGAAAAACTTTTCACAGGAGTATCAAAGGATAGGCTGAAATTTTGTAATTTGTCTCCATTCTGACACTTGCTCATCTTGACATCTGCTTTTGCACCCACCTGTGCTGCTTCTTGCCACAGCAAGAACAGGCTTGACTGAGACCCAACTTTACTGCAGAAAAGAACAGGCTGTAAAAATCTTTACAGATTTTTCTAAATTGAATGATCTCCTCAAATTCAACATCCTGCTGTTAACGTTCCTCCTTGACCTTGAGGCACAATAATTTGTCTCTTTGATGTACACACATTTCACTATCCAAACAGGTGATGCTTGAATCTTAACTGGACAAACTGAAACCTTTTGAGGTTTCCTTTTGAGGTGGAGTTTATCTGAAGGCTGAAATCAGTTTGGCTTCAGATTAGACAAAACTCAAGCTGTGAATAATTTGTATCTAAACAGTGAAAAAAAGGAGTCTTGCGACACACACTGTTCATGTGAATAATATAAACTCTTACAGAAAACTAAAGGTGGTTAATGATAAACCTCCAGTTAACATTTACCTAAAAAAAAAAAAAAGGCATCTTAAAGGTGATGAGAAGGAACTAATGTTTTACACAAATAATGCCAGTAGTTCAGCAGAACTCTCTAAACCAGGATCTGCTATTCTCCCTTCCTCTGAAGCAGTCTGATCACGTGCAAATGAAAAACAAATGAAAGGAAGAAGAGTCCAAGGGGAGGAGGGCTTGCACACATAGCACCAATTTCAGAGGGGACTGAGAGCAGAGGAAAACCAAAATGTGTTAATCTAAAATCATCACAATGTCCTGCTGGCATATTTAGGTTTTCTGTGAAATGTTTTGCACCACAAACTCCTTACTTACACAAGAGCTGAGAAAATGTGTGACTGTGTGACAGAGCTTTGGCTGTCCCTCCTTTATAAAACCAAACACTGTGCTGCATCCTCAGTGGTGTATGGGAGTGAGGAGTGGGTTCTTGGGGCAGTCAGACACCTTGGTGAAGGTCCAAGCACAGGTTTTTACATCTCCTTTTCCATTTCTTTGCTGCATGCTGAAGAATTCATGTTTTACCCATCTGGTTGTGGTAGCATGAGCCAAAATTCAGTTCAATGATGTTCATTAATTAGGTGAGCATGCAGCACCTTTGCACCTTCCTGGTTTGGGAGGAATGAGGCAGGGTGGTTAAAACACCTTTGGCCTCCACCAGACCTCTCCTGTTCCTCCTGCTTGGTCTGGGGGCTCTGCTGCTTGTGTTTGCCTCCAGACTCGGGGCTGCAGAAGCCTAGAACTAGATCCTGTGAGATCAAGCTGTACTTATTTAACAACACATTTAATAAATATTGAAAGAGAGAAAGCTCGTGGGTTGACCCTGGTGTGAAGGTTTTGCTCTTTTCAGGGAGCACAGAAAGTTGCTCACAGGGAGATTGGGAAGGAACCCCCCAGCTCACTGCTTTTGTGGCTTGTGACGGAATCCCACTGAAAACAACTTGTGATTTATTTCAGCTGCATAATAATATTACAAAGTAATAAAAATAAAGGCATATTTAATGATGTCCTTCCATTAAATGGTATGCCCTGGCTGTCTACCAATGGCTCTACAGACCTTCTGGCGCCTGTGTCAAGACTCTTTTCTTTCAGCACAGGGAGAGACATTAAATATCATGATAGAGTCCTATGTACCACCAGGTTATGCTGCACAATTCATTCCCATTAGGCAAGTCATTTTTTCCTTTCCTTGGCCATTGCTACTTTGTTATGCTAATAAATATGCTTGTGCAGCGGGACCCAATTTAAACAAAGACTTGACAGTGACTTAGCTGGACACAGCCAGGATGGGACATCTGGGTCTCATCACAGCCAAAGGTCTCTCCCCTCACCCTCTCATCTTCACAGCATATCAGTGCTCTCAAGCACTGGTCTCTTGAAGTCTCCAGAATGCATTTGTTATTTTCATTATTAGCTGGGAAAAAAATCAGGCAATCCCCGTTCAGAAGAGGACAACAGGAAGGATTTGCAATTGTAAAGGACACTGGAGAAAAAAACGAGGAGAGGAATTACTACAGTGGGATAGAAATCATTTGTTGACATCCTCGGAAGCATTTTACAAACTGCATCAGATCATTCCTCCAAAACAAGCACAGAATGCTGCTCTCTCTTGAGCAGGAGCACAGGGCTGTGCTTACCAAAGGTTCAAAAACCCACTTTCTGGGAAAAGTTCACTTGGATGTACTTGTTGGAATCTCCATTCTCTGTCTTTCCTGAGCCATTGGGGAAAGGTTAGGAGTTCCTCTCAAGGGGTCAGAGTGATGTGGGCAGCTTGTACTCCATGTGCTGACTGGCTGCAGAAGGAAATGGAGTTGTGTGTTCTCACATGTTGTGCAGGGTGAGGTTAAGGCCACGAAGGTCCTTTCTGCCATGCAAAGGGCTTGGCTCATCTCTGGCTCAGGGATGGTTTCCCACAGAGCTACCAGAACCACTTTGGTAGTGCTTGTGCTTTCCATGAAGGTTTCCCATCCAAGGATCCAGGAGTTTTGACCTTGGTTAATTATTCCTGGAGGGAGCCTGCACACACAGCATCCTCCCACATGAAACTGCTCTGCCAGGTGAATCCCAGCCTGTTCCAGAGGGGAACAAGGAGCCTGGGAGCTGGGAGAGAAGCTCTGCCCATTTGCTGCATCTTGGCTTCCCCCATTCTTAAGCCAGACCTTGAGCTACCCATGCTTTTAGGCTGAAGAAGAGAGTTTGGCACCTTATTTCCATTTACAAATAAGTAGCCAATGCTGAATGTGTTTTATTCATTTTTATCCTATTCTCATAAGATATTTGTTTGTTATTTATACTGCTCATAGGAACAAAGCATAAATGACAACAACAAGGTTTCTGCCAAGCAGTTTTGGTGCACTCCAGAGAGAGCCCCTTCTCATGCCAGGATGGTTTCCAGTTATCAGTGGTGGAGACGTTTTTGGGAGAGGCAAAAAGATGAATTCTTTGGAGAGTCTTCTGGCTCTTCAGCTCCTCAGCAGGGGACGAGGAGGAGGAGGCAGAGGAGGAGAAGGAGAAGGGGAAAGGGAAGGAGGAGTGGAGAAGGAGAAGGGGGAATAGAGAAGGGGTAGGAGAAGGAGGAAGACAGAAGGAGGAAAGAGGAGAAGGAGAAGAAAAAGCAAAAAGAAGGAGGAGAAGAAAGGAGAATAAGGAGGAAAGGAGAAGAAAGAGGAGGAGAAGGAGAAGGAGAAGGAGAAGGAGAAGGAGAAGGAGAAGGAGAAGGAGAAGGAGAAGGAGAAGGAGAAGGAGAAGGGAGAGCTCAGCATTTTTCCCTTCCCACTTTGCCTGTTAGTGGAATTGCAGGTCTGCCCAGTCCTTTGATAAAAACCCAGGATCCCGAGCAGGGGGTGTGTGACTCAGGGAGATTGGCTGTCTGATGCAGGGCCTGACCTTTTATCTGCCTTGATCGCTCCTCCACGACCTCTTTCAAAAGCTCCTTTTCTGCACTGTAATATTCTGCCGATCATAATTTGCATTTCTGAATGCATGAAAGAACCGTTTCCTGTCTCTGGTGGAAAAAGGGAGGGGGGAGGAGGGTAAAAAGTATTTAAAGTCAAACTGAGATTTTTTTCTTTTAAAGCCTGCTACGGGAAAACAAAAGGCATTTCCATTCCAGGCACAGCTCTGGAAGCAGCTGGGAGGTGTTACTGAGCTGTGAGTGTGGGCTGACTGCATCGCAGAGGTCTGATGGCACACTCCATCCATCCATCCATCATCCATCCATCCATCCATCCATCCATCCATCCATCCATCCATCCATCCATCCATCCATCCATCCACCCATCCGTCCTTCCGTCCATCCGTCCATCCATCCATCCATCCATCCATCCATCCATCCGTCCATCCCTCCCTCCACCCATCCATCCATCCATCCATCCACCCATCCATCCATCCACCCATCCGTCCATCCGTCCTTCCCTCCATCCNCATCCATCCATCCATCCATCCATCCATATATCCATCCATCCATCCATCCATCCATCCATCCATCCATCCATCCATCCATCCATCCATCCATCCATCCATCCATCCATCCCTCCCTCCCTCCATCCATCCATCCATCCATCCATGCATGCATCCATCCATCTCCATCCATCCATCTCCATCCATCCATCCATCCATCCATCCATCCATCCATCCATCCATCCATCCATCCATCCATCCATCCCCGGTCAGTCCTTGCCGGGAGTGCAGCTCAGCCCCCCCGAGCCGAATTGCTGGGAATTCTCCTCTCTCCCACACATTCTGGGGGGAACAAAATCCCTCTGGAGAAGCCGGGCTGCCGGTCGCGGTGCGGAGGTGCCGCTGTGAGCGCAGCAGCTCCCCCAGCACTCGCTAATCTCTGTTACATATCTACAGACAAAACAGGCTCTTGGCACCGCGCAGCGGATGTCTGCAGCTCCTGCCAGGACGCTGAACAGGGGCCAGGAACTTGGGTGGAGACAGGAGCCAGGAGGTCATCTGGGGTTGCTGCTCTTTGTTAGAGCTAAATAACGCTGTGAATGTATTAAGCTCCTTTCCACGCACCGATTCTATTTTTTTTTCTCCAATGCCTTCAATAGTCTTTCTTTCTCTTTTTTTTTTTTTTCCACTGGGCTGGATTAATGTACAAATATGCAAGGAAGAGCAGTCTGCTCATTTGCACTTAGCATGAAACCCTGAGTTTGACTTTTTTTTCTTTTTTTTTTTTTCAGAAATATGAACCAACATACTTCCTGCAAACGTTTGCTCTGTGAGAACAGCAGCTTGGGTGCTTTGTCATTTCCTCACTTTCAGACACTGATCAGACAGTCACCTTCACAGAGCTATCAGGTGATCTCATTATTGCTCCCTAAGACAATAAGTTTTGTTTGGTTTTATTTTTTCTTAATAAAGGTGGACTGAAGCAAATTGTGGGACCTGGAATTGCAAAGCTGCTGCTGGATCCCAAAATTCTGCTGAGCACAGGAACATTGCTGGAACCTGTGGGGACTGAAAAGTGGCAAGAGTAAGATCTGTGTTTTATACAACTGATGCTATTAAATGACTTCTGTGGCTGCATGGACGTATCTGCTTGTTCTGACCTATTAGNGCCCAGCAATCCAAATGACAGTTTCTTTCCATGTCAAATTACAGGAAAATGGTTACTTACATGGAAAGGGTAAACCATTTACTATCAAGAAAATCAAAGTACGTGGATGGGTGAACACATGGAGTTCAGGGCTTCATGGCCAAGTCTCCACTGCTGAGACTGATGCTCCCATGGCTTCTTCCTTTTTTTATTCAGGTATTCTTTTAGCCAAACATGTGCTGTTTGTTGAATTTCACTTACCCCCTGCTGTCCTACCTGAAGTTCACAGTCATGGGAGATGAGTTGTTAAGGTTGACATAACCAGGCTTTTTGGTGGTGGGCAACAGCCCTGTTCTTCTCCAGACTGGACGACATGTGTGAACATCTCCATTCTGCTCTTTCTTCAGCCCTGTTATTTTAACCAGTCCTTTCCCTGAGAGACAGCACAGAGTAAGGCAGGAGAACCACAGGCCCTAGAACATCACAGGTGTTCTCTGCAGTCACCTCTGCCGAGCCTGGCACGATGTGTTTGGGCTGGGATGCAGAAAATGCCACTGGACACCACAAAAATCCCATCATGGATGTGCTTGGCAGCCCTGGGGGAGGTTGTAGCACATCCTCTGCAAGGCTCCTCTCTCAGGAAAAGCTTTGTGCTGTTATATAAAAGGCTTCACAAGCATTATGTGCCACCCACCTGCCTCTCCTGTTCACCCCTGGAACAGGATTGCTACAAAAAGTGCTTGAATCTGAGATGCAAATCCACCTGTTATCTCCATATGTTTATATAATCATATAAAACATATTATTTCTTAAATAATAAATATGTGCTTTTATAGTTTTTCCCCCCTGGAGCCTAGCTGGATGAAAGGTGTCATTCCATAAAATATTTTATTCATGGCTATGTTTATCCAGACTGTGACACCCTTTTCCAGAGACATTATCTAATTCTAGCATCTGAGAGAACCTTTGAATAAGATTTTGTGGTAACCACAAATAATAAAGGGAGGAAGATTGTGGAAAGGTAAAAAGGCTGATCTTGATTTGCAGCAGGCAAGCTAAAAATTCCCTGCAGTCCCTCAGTCCTACATCCCACTCTCTTTGTGCTGCTTTGCTCTTTAATAATGGCTTCTTTTTTTTTTTAAAAAGGACAAGACAAATTGTCTAGCCACAAGAATTTAAACAATGCTTTTAATCTGAGTGAAGAAATGTACTGCACTGCTTGGCTGCCTTTAAAGTCTACTATTGCAATATGTCAGCAAAAGGTGTATTTGTAGAAGGGAGAGCTGTAGCTTAATGTAGCTGCACCATAAAGTTATTTATCCCTGCTGTGCTTGATTTACAATTCTCAATAAGTTCCTTGACATTTTTTTTTCTGCTGAGAAACCTTGAGGTGGTGCCTGCAGAGGTGGAAGCAGGGGGTGATTCACTGCTCCTCACCCCTGGCGCGGCCCTTGCCTCTCAGCCAGACAAGCTGGTCTGTGATTAATTTTAATTCTTCTTTAAATAACCCCAGTTTTAAGAAAAGGGAAATTTCACTGCACATTTTCATCTGAAATGCACTGAACAGCACACATTTTTCTTGCATGGAAATAAACAGTCCCACCCTAAGGGCTGGTGACATCTTGATGCTCTTTTTGCGCAGATCAAGTGCCTGACCCGGGCCTGCCTCTCCCCCATTGGTCTCCAGCTGTGTCCTTCCTCCCTGAAATATTCTGCTTTACAGGGCCCCCACATCTCTGCTGGGATCTTGTGTGCACACCTCTCCATGAGATGGCTTGAGTGGGTTGCGGAGGAGATTCCATAAATCCATGCAAAAGGACAGGGACTCTGATCTTGTCTCATTTCCCATCAAGGGAGCCAGTGCCAGATGGTGCTCTGGGACTCAACTCACAACAGACTGGTTGGGGATCAAAAAGTGTTTCCCATTAATTCCTGGAGTCCTCACTTTCCTGGACACACCAAAATGTGCATCTTGTGTTCACAGCCTTTGCAAAGAACTTGATACATGGCTTGTAAGGCCAGAAAGTTTGGCTGTTCCTGGGTGCACACATTTTCTTATCACACATTTGGGAGGGTCTGTGCACTCCCTTAGTGAGAACAGCTCTGCACACAGATATAAATCCGTGTATTGGAAAGCAGGGAGACAGATGGCCTCTATTAGCCCATGTAACCAAACACAGGCTGCAGATGATCTGAAACAATTAGAATGGGAGTTTTCCTATCTGAGAGTTTTAAAGAGGTTTCATTCATCATGTGCTTAGTGGCATGGCTCTAGCTCCAAGGACGTATCTGAGGCAGAGATTTTAAAATATTAATAATAAAGCTTTTCTGCTCACTGTAACATTATGATTGTAAAGGGTTTGCAGGAGTCCTTATCACCAAAAGCAATTGATATGCATCGCCCCAAATCCTGTGAGTTTCCCTTTTTCAGGGGGGTCATGAGAGTGTTTCTCCACTTCCTTCATGCCAAACCCACCTTAATTTTTAGGAATTGATCTGGGACACTCCTTTCCAATGACCAGCTCACCTTGGCCCAGTGGGGATGGAGCAGGGAAGGCTCCTGTTGGCCTGTTCCAAGGAAACTGGGAGAATGTTTGTTTGGCAGGTGGGTGTGTGTGCTGGCTTTACCCCATTCACCAAGGCTGCTCAGCCCTCTGGAATGCTCCTGCCTGCCCCAAGGGCATTACTGGGCAGGGGGAAGGTTTTTATGCTATAAACACGGCTGATCACATGGAGCCACCTTATAAGACAAAGGGATGAGCTGGGAAGAGATCATCTGAAAGAGGGACTGAGAGAATCAGAATCCTTAAATCCATATTTAGTTCCTGAGCTGATTTTTCTCCTAAGTGTTGCTTCTGAGTAACTCCTCCTGTTCAGCAGAAGTCTCTGTTAAAAGAAAGTCAGTGTTTGTGCACGCCATGTGCCATAAATCACTTCAGCACACACTGAAGTTGGCCAGTCCTGGGTGAGAAGCAGGCAGATGTTGGACATGCCATGGCACAGCAGCTCCCCAGAGCAGATTGCAGTGGGGCAGGAAGAATGCCACAAAACTGCAAAGAAAGATTGAGTTAGGAGAGATGTAATTACCAAACCTGGACTATGTCCAGGACACTGGGGCAAACCCTCCTGCCTCTGCAAATTTGATTTTAACAACTTTAATTTTAAACACCTGATAGTCGTATTTCTTGCCAAGGGAACAGATTGCTGAGAGAGGCAGCATTTCCTAAGTAGAAAAAAAATCCTTAGAAAATTAAGAAAGGAAAGAAGAAAAACCAACAAGAGTTTCCTCCTATAAGATTTGTGACACCCCAGTGGGAAACCCATGAAATATCCACTGCAAAAACACATTTTCTGGGTTGTAGGTCAGCTTAACTTATAGCACCCCACAGCTCAGGCCAATATTTTGTGCAAGGAAGTGATGAATTGTAGAAAGTGAAACCACACAGGGGCATCAGCACAGGGAGTCCAGGTCAGAGCAGTACAGAAAAAAACCCAAGAAGAACCTGCTAAAATAAGAAGAAAACTCAGCTTATTTTGCTATTGAGACATATTTGTGCACCAGCATTTATTGATGGGATTGCAAATATGCACCTCTGACAACCAAATGGTTCGACACACCAGGTTGCTTATGTGGAATTCAATTGTGTCTACAGCCCTGCAACAAAACAAGCAAAGCAAAATGAGCACCTGAAAGAAAACTTCTTGCATAACACAGACTCTCAGGATATTGGGAGGAACGCTGCTGACCTTGGCTACCCCTGAGATTTGCCATGTGAGCAGAGAAAATCAGTTCCCACAGCAATTTGCAAGCTTTGGAATAAGCAAGCCCTGACCCTGCTTCAGCACAGGGGGATGGAGTAGGTGATTTTCTGGGTTCCCTTCCAGCCAGAAATTTCTGTGATATCAGGGCCCACTCCCAAAACCTATAAAGCAGGTTCCAAAAGATAATGGAAAAATAATAAAGCATCTACTACTGCAAGTTGTTGGGTGCTGCAGGAAGCCAGTGCTGCCCTGCAGAAGGGTGCCCCATAATAGTTTGCAGACAAGTGGCTTTAAGTAGAAGAAGCTGTACTTGCATCACCCTGAAGTAACTAGAAGCACATGGAGAATCTATTTTCCTGGCTTTTTCACCCAAGTGAAACAACCTTCTCCAGTTGCTGCTGAAAGGAATTTAATGAAATAATCTATATGTGAGATTATTTCCATGTTTGCACAAAACATGAAACAAGTGTTCGGGACTTGCTCTGCCCCATTTTCGGGCTCTGCTTGTGTTGCACATGGGACACATTTATCTCAGATGGAAAAAATCTGCAGCTCTGATTTCCCTGGGGTGTGTGCTGCTCACACCAGGGTGTTGGATACCCCTGCAAGAGCAGAGCCTGAGCTGTGGCTGCTGAGCACGTGGCCCTGGGTCACACAGGAGCTTCAGTGCCCAAAGGGAAGGGGAGGGCTCAGGCAGGTGCAGCTGTACCTGAGTGCCATGCTGAGGATGCTGCAGCCTCCTGATGTGCAATCCTCACACCAATCCTTACACCAGACCTTCAATTCAAGGGCTGCATTAAAGCTGGCACTGTCACTGAGTTATAACCAATTCCTTGCTCAGATTATGAACTGTGGCTTGTGGGGAGAACATCCTCACACCAGACCTTACACCAGCACTGCCACCCTGCTCTGAGCACAGCCACCATGAGAAAGTGCCACTTTGGGGTTTGGGGGTGGCCACAAAGCCCTGCAGCCAGCCCAAGCCAGGGATCAGCCTTGTTGTGGGCTTGGCTTGGCGTGTCCAAGGCAGTGGATGCCCAGGGAGGGCAGCAGAGCCAAGCTCTTGTGTGTTGCATTTTTAATCAGCTCTGCTGCCCCATTTCAAGAATGGGAGTGTTTACACTCACTATCAAGAAAAGCAGCACTATTTTTATAGTTTTGCTACATACTGGCCTGTTCCCAGGTGCACACTGTTCAGCAAGAAAGTACAATTCAGAAGTTGAACAAAATAGCAAAATGTTCCATGTTCCAGAGTTTCTCCAGCAGCCTGGGAACAAAACATACTTATATTTTATCCACCCTGCTGGTGATGGAACTCAGACACTCATCAGAGGTTTGTTATTATTTTTAGCCATGACACAGAGAAAACTTCCTTTTTAAGACCCTTGTATGTAGAAAGGAGGCAATGGCTTTACACAGCTATTTGTCCATTACACAGCTGCTTGTCCATTTTTTCTGAGCAGAGTAATGAAAAGCACCAGAGCAAAACTTCAGCTTCAGTTCTCCTGTGGTGTAAATCAAGACATTTTCAGCACAGAGTAGTGGAGGTGTCAGATAGTGCACACCAGGATGGGGTTAGGCCCTGTGATACAGTCTGATTTATCTGATACAGATATATGGTCTGTAAGAGACTAATTGCAAACAGTGGGATGAAAACAGCATTTCTCTCTTTTGTGTTACCCTATATCCTCAACTCTGATATTCTATCTCTTCTAGAACTATTAATGAATTGGATTTTTTAAATACAAAGATGACTTTAATGAATTGGCAGCAGAAAGACATCACCTTCTCTGACCAGCAGGAAACTCTTCTGTACCCAAGCCCTGAGCTCTGAGTCACCACCACAGCTGAGGCTGTCTGTAAACATGGACAGGCCCAGTGTCCAGCCATGGTCTGCTCCTTGCAGCCTCAGCACACTGAAATTCAACTCTCAGTCCATTGGTTTCTCTGGGTCTGGATTGAAGGCACTTGAGACAGTAATTAATGTTCAGAGTCAGGTATTTATTATTTCTTATCAGTAAAACAGTCTCATAACTGTGAATTCTGCAGCAAGGCACAAAATGGCCAACAATCTCTTGGTACAAGGTCTTTTAAGACTAAGCTATCCAATTAAGAGCTGACACCTGGATTATTTTCCCTTTTAACCCAATAACTGATCCCAAAGAGCCCCAATGCTGACTTTTCTGCCCAATTACAAAATGCCACCCCAACCCATGAAGGAGAAGAAGGAAGAAGAAGCCTGAAGAAGAAACCCAGGATGACACCCTGTGCCCTCCATCTTGCTTCCATCCACAACACACTGAAAATCCCAAAATCTAAATTTCTCACCAAGTGATGCACCTACACTACTCTCTATGATCCTTTTCACACTTCTGTGGATTCTATCTTGAAGTCTAGGATTTCTCCATAGTTGAGGGTCAAAGTCAGTGCTCCTCTGGGGGTCAGGGCACCCCCAGAACAGACAGAGAAATATTCCTGGTCCCTGGGTTTCCACATCAGCCAATTACCTGCATTGGTATCCAAAACCTGTGTTATTGATAACTTAAACAATTGATTTACTAATTCCTATGACACTTCAGTGTCCTGATTCCAAAAAATCTAAGGAGATAATTTCTTTTAAATATAGGCTTAAGCACTGAGGTGCTTTGGAATTAATATGAAAAACAAAAATACCTTTCTTTTTTTGGGACAGCAGTGCATTCAGTCGTTGTTTTTCCCAATAAAGAGGGGCATTCCTTTTTCACTTAAAGACTTCATGATAACCTTGTGCATGGCCAGCTTGAGGGCTCATATCATCCAAGTCAGAAAGTAATTCTGCAATTAACCCTTCTACAACCCCAAAAGGTGCACTGTGTCATTGGTCTGCTTTAAAATTGCAAACACATGGAGAAACAGTGGTGCAATTTTTCTTAATTAGAGAAAATGGCCACACTTGAGAAAAAAAAAAATTACACTGTTCCAATCACAAGCAATGCTTAACAATTAACCCAAATATACAAAACCCCCAGCCCCACACCCCAATAATATGAAAGGCTTGTAACAGACTGGCCTAGCCCACAAAGTCTGTTCAGAAAGAGACTGAAATCACTGTCTTGTGCCATTTGGGGGAACTCAACTAACTCCTTTATTTATGTCTAAACACTCATAGCTTTTAATGGGAAAAAAAGAAACACAGTAAACCCTCATGATGTTGCCCATAATGTATTGCTTCCAGCACTTCTTCTGCACACACCTGACATGCACACACACACACAAAGACATGTAAATTTTTAATTTTTACTGCTCAGGAGAAGCCTGAGTTTGTTTAGATTTGAGACAAAAAGCAGCATCCATCACCTCCTGTCCTTCTAAACCCCTGACATTTACAGAGCTCTTTCCAAACCTGTTCATTAAACACTGCCTGCATCTCAAGGCCATATGCAGCAGTATAATTTAGAGTGTATATTTTATAGGTTTCTTTTTCTGGTTTACCCGCTGATTATTATGTGCTGTAAAATTTCAATTATCCCAAGCAGTCAGGGGAATAAAAAAGGGAAATAAAAAATAGGTGATGGAAAAGTGTGTGTTAACAAATGCCANTGCTGAGGAGAAGCCTGAGTTTGTTTAGATTTGAGACAAAAAGCAGCATCCATCACCTCCTGTCCTTCTAAACCCCCTGACATTTACAGAGCTCTTTCCAAACCTGTTCATTAAACACTGCCTGCATCTCAAGGCCATATGCAGCAGTATAATTTAGAGTGTATATTTTATAGGTTTCTTTTTCTGGTTTACCCGCTGATTATTATGTGCTGTAAAATTTCAATTATCCCAAGCAGTCAGGGGAATAAAAAAGGGAAATAAAAAATAGGTGATGGAAAAGTGTGTGTTAACAAATGCCACAGAAAAGAAGCCAATGCAACACTCAGATTTCAGTGTTATTAATGCCCCTTTCTCTTCTCACAGACAGATTAGCAGAAGGAATAAAAAGCACAAAACAACATCTAAATCATCTCCCTCATTCTCACATGCAGCAGATATTTCAAACCCATGGGGGAAATTTTTCTTTATGTGGACAAACCCATGGGTGAAATTTGTCTTATCTTGCCCTGTGCAAGCTCACAGACCTGGGAGGAACAGCACAGCCCAAATTAAGGGCTGAATTTGGCCCAGCTAGTAAAAGCAAAGACTTGAAGGAGATGAGAATATGCCTGCAAATTTTCCACATAACATGTAAGTTAACCCAATTCTCGATGTGGGGCAGATGTACAGGGCTAAAATGGCTACTGATATAAAGGGAAATGTTCCCAAATAATTTCACCTTTGTCCATTTACATCATTTACATTGACACCCAATGCCCTTAAGAGCCCCAAACACAAAATTCTGTACCTGGAAAAAAAAATCACAGAAAGGGCTGGGAAATTTTTATTCAGTGTGCCAAACCCATAAAGCTGGGATGGTGAAACTTAGTAAGGTGTCCCTGCTAAACCCAAAATAGAGGGTATTGAAACATGTGACAATATGAAAGGCCCCAGCTGTATAGTGACTTATCCAGGAAGTTTATTACACACTTACAGTTGTTTTAACTGTGTGCCACTTTCTCATGAACAGTGATTTTTAATGCAGGTTCTCCTGGTAGTCTTAGGCAATTTCTGCAGTGTCCAAACTTGTTAAGGCAAACAATTTCTCACCAAAGGGATTCCAGCTGATTAGGCCTGTCCACATTCTAGTGTGTGCATTTTCTATTGTCACTGCTGCTGTCAGGATCACACCTCTGTGGGATGCCCCAAAGTGTCCACAGCCTGCACACCCAATTTTTGAAGGCTGGGGAAGCTTGGCAGATGTTTCCAATCTCTCCTTGTTTTCAAGAATTTGACTTCTTTGCAGCAGCTTGCATATTCATTCTGACTTGCTTCTTTGCTGAGTAGTAACCTGGAAAATGCACAAACAGAATGAGGATAGGACACTGAAAACAGCTGCTTTTCAAGAAATCTCTCAAATCTCATTTTTGTGTCAAATAAATAATTTTGACTTCTCTACAGCTCCTGAATGAACAAAACTGATACCTTTAGAATGTCCCACACAAAGTTATGTAATACCAAGCAAAACAAAGGAAATGTGCTGGCCTTTATCCAGTTGAGATCAAAAGCTTTTGGACCCTCTTATGCAAGATGAGCAATGCAACATTTCACTCCAGCACTGAGATCCCCTGCTGCAGTGCTTTCCTGGCAGAAATGGGACTGGGGTTTTTTTCCCCTCCTTAAAAGTAACAAAAATATGTAAAATGTAATATGTAATACATAATATGTAATATGTAATAAAGATGTAATATGTAAGATGTAAGATGTAATATGTAAGATGTAAGATGTAGTATCAGAAGAACTATGTATACGTGGAACTTTATTTCTGCTTATTAGGTCAAACTGCAGATTCAAGAGCTGCATTAAAGCTTGTACTATCACTGAGTTATAACCAATTCCTTGCTCACAGACTATGAACTGTGGCTCATGGGGAGAACATCCTCTGCATTTTCATCTGTAGGTGCTGCTGAGTCCTTGTTCCAGGTGCAACTTAAGTAATCCTTAACTACAGAAATGTGATTATAACACAGGAGTTCCCCTATGAGTTCCTTCTCTGCTTCTCAATCTTGCACAAAAAAAATTCCCCAACATAATTTTTACAGGTCATAGGGCAGAGCTAGTTGAAATGGAAGTTAGGTGAGTATTTATCTTTAGAGTTCATGGGGTTTACCTGGTATAAATTGTTTATATTCATAGCAATGCATTTGTTTCAATTTCAGTTCAGGATGATATTTAGACCTGAGCTTTCCACACTGTCAAGTTGGCAGCAGCTATCAGGTCCTCTCAGCATGAAGTCTTGCTTTCATTTCAAAGCAGAACATTACTGGCAGCATGACTGGAATTCTGTAGGCTTTGACTGCCAAGTTTGTGCAGAGAGATTCCTGCAGCCAACTTCCTTCAGCATGTGTCTGCATGGCACAGTGGTACCTGAGCCAGCCCTAAGTCAAGTTTCTGGAGCAGGATGGGATCCCAAGGAGAATTTAACTCTGTTAACTCTTGGTAGGAAAGCTAATCCTGCTATTTCCATAACCCTCTGTAGTCTCTTGGTGGAGCAGTAAGGAGAAAAAAAAATCTAAATTACCAAGTGTGATCCTTACTATTTATTTCTCCCATTTAGCTTCTCTATAGCTAACCTTCATTTAGTTTTGGGGAAGGAAATACATCAGGAATTATGCTTAGCAGATGAAATTCAGAAAAGACTGAAAGAGCTGGTTCTTGGGGTCTCTAGCTGGTCACTGTGACCCTGAGATGTGTTAGAAAGTCTCTTTTCCCAGCCTGGTGCTCAAAGAAGGAGTCAGAATCCTTCATTTCTGGGTCTCACGGTTGCTTATTGTATCTTATCTATGAAATTCTTTCTCCTGTCCAGCTGAGGTACACTCAGCAGGACAGTCTGAGGCACTCTGCCTGCCCCCAGGGCTGTGTTATGTCTTTATACTAAAAACTACCTGTACAATGTTTACAATTATTTTCCAATACCTATCACCTATGTTAGACAGCGAGCTTCTACTCTAAACCAGTCTAAAAGCGCCAACATCACAGCAGAAGATGGAGGCCAGGAAGAAGAAGGAGAAAGGCTGGACACACCCAGATCCCTCCATCTTGCCCCCTGAACCCCCATTCTAAAAAAACCCAAAATCTACTTTTTCACCTCGTGATAAATTCATTATCATTCTACTTAATTTGTCGTGGCTTTGCAGGTCTCCATATAAGGTTGGTAATTTGCTCCACGGGTCATAATCAAAACCACACAGGCATCTTGGGCTCTGTTCCAGGGTCTCTGAGCCCCCTGGCAGGGCTCTTGGCTGCTCAGGACAGCCAGAGAGGTGTCCTGGGCCCTGACTGTTGGCATTCCCATTTCTGCCAGTGAAGGTTCTTAGCAAGAGCCCAACAGCTCAGGTGCCCACAGGATGAAGCCTGATTTCCAACCTGAGCAGCCAGCAGGATGCAGGTTCCCCAGGGCCATGTTTGGATGGTGTAGCCTCCATCCAAAATGCCACACAGAGTCCATGGGAATTGGCTGGTTTGCCTGAGGAACACCAAGGAACACTTGCACTGGCACAAATAAGTGAAAGGGCTGGAGCTTGTCGGAAAGCCTGGCTAGAGAGACCTGGGAGGAAAAGCTTTCTGTTGTTCAAATAAACCTGCCCAAATAGCTGCTTTCCTTTCTCCCCATCTTGCATGGATTCTCTGCTTCACAAGTAGGACAGCCTAATGAAAACACAGAGGTTTTTACCAATTTTCTCTCTGACTCTTAGCAGAGGAGGCAAGGATTTATGGATGTCTCCCAGGAGAGCCAAGGTCTAAATGTAACAGCCAGAGGCAAGCCACAAACCTTGGAAGAGAAGAGCTGGCATGGAGCACCAACCATGCCAGTGGCAGGGAAAAAAAACAAACAAAAAGGAAAAAAGGAAAAACTTCTTGCATTTGACCTGCTTTTTGAATTTGAGACTCTCCCAGAAAACAGAGCAGAACCATTCTGTGTCCACATCAAAAAGGAGCAAATGGAGATGGAATATATCTATATAAAGTGGTTGGGAAGTTGAAGGAAAAGCCTACTTTTGTGCTGGTTGTCTCTCAGCATGATTGAGGAGTCAAAAGCAGCAGTAAAAACTCTGCTTCTTCCATTCTGGAGGCTCCAATGTCCACAAACCCCATGGCTGGGTTCTAACATATCGATATTTATTTATTGCTACCTTTGGTGGCCTAAATTAAAAGCACATTGTTGGATCTCAATGTAATGCATTACAGTGCTCTTGTTGACCAGAGCAGGACACAGATAACCAGGATCAAACCCAGCCTCAGATCCTAAACCCAAAGCAACCTTCCCTTATGGGATGGCAGAAGGTGAGCAAAGGGATGAAAGGAAGGGGTCAGACCCTGTCTGTAGATGTGAATTTCCCTGCCTCAGTTTTACCTGAATTACTTCAGTCACGCCCAGGGGACAGGGTGACACCAGAGGGACACATCTGATGCCCCCTTCAGCTGGCAGTGAGGAGGATCTGTGCAGTGGGAGAAGGATTAAGAGGCCTCATCTCCAGGCACCACCAAAAGAGAAAGCTGCAAATGATTTTCTGGCCCATCTTGCACACCTACAGTCCTTGGGGACAAGAGGACTGGTTGCAGGACTCAAGTGCTTTCTCTTATGAAAACACATGTGAGAAAGTGTTAAACTGCAGCGTGGTATTTTGGTTTCTACATCCCCTGATGAAATGTTTCTTGCCTGGGGAAAACGGGAGCGGAAGAAAAATATCCCCTGGAAATATCTGCATAATTTACTCCCACACACCGAGTGAGAGATTTACAATTGAACAGCAGTTCCCCTGAAACCATCACTACATTGTGCTCTGAATTACACTTTTGTACTCCTACCTGCAAATTATAGTGTTAATTAGTTAATGGCTGTAAAGTGCTTTGGAGAAGAAAGGAGCACTCATTAAATACCATTGTTCTGCTCTCCAGTGTGCAATGTTCCACTCTTCATTAATCCCCAACCTCTTCCCCAACCTCTTGCTAGCAATTAAATTTCATAATCTCAAGTAGCAAATTAGTCTGAGATCTGCATCACTGTTCAGAATGTGTTTCCTGAAACTTTAGCTTCAATTGTATTCTAGAAAATTTCAAGCTGCTGTCTTACGTGAAATTTGCAAATGAAAATCCTTGATCTTTGTCTTGAAAACATCCCTTTGGATAAACCAAAACCTGGTTTCCTTTCCTTGTCCTTTCCTATGGACAAGGAAAATCTAATATATGGGATGAGATCTTTCAGAGAAGCTCAAACCCCACTGAGAAGAGCAAACAAGGGCCCAGATGCTCAGAAGAGCTCAGCATGCAGAATACTGGGAGCTAAACCTTTTTTCGCAGTGCTGAAACCCACTCCTGGCAGCACACCCTGGTGAGAGGCATTAGAAAACTTAGCCCCTTCTGCCACCCAGCCAAATTTAAGATGGATTTGCCCTTAAAATTCCTGGATGCCTTCACTGAGTATGAAATCCAAGCTGAAGTTAGCAGGAGACCTGGCTGCTCTCTCTGGTTTCTGCTTTAGATGGCTGAACTGTGCTCCTTGCTGGACTTGGGAAAAGATGCCCACAGCCAAACCTACAGGCAGGCAAAAAAGCCAAAAAGGAAGTGAAAAATGTCCTTTAAGGCAGAGCAGCAAAAGACAGACAGCACAGAAGTCATACCTGGAGAAAACAACCCTGATTATCACCTTAAACAAGGGAAAGGGCCTGAAAAAATAAAGATTTCCATGACAACAAAGTCTGATGGCCACCAGTAAAGTACAGAAGACAGGTTTAATTTAAAGCTGATGTGGTATCTCTGTTCTGACTGCTTTTAGCACAATTTATTTTGCTGTGTCAGCCAAGATGGAAGTTGAAGATGATCTGGGCAGTCTCCTGATTCTTGCCTGGTATTTTCCTTCCGTTTTCTTTCAAGCAATTCTTGCCTGAGAAATGGTCACAGTCAACAAAAACACTGCCTTTCTTACAATGGCAAATCCCATGCAAACAACCAGTAGGTGGATTTCCTATTTCCAGAGGCTGCCATGAAGACAGAGGGGATGAGGTTTTACCTCCTCTGGCACGTAAAGAGGGGACATGGCAAGACAGAGAAATTTTGCAGGTTTCATAGACCAGAAGGGCAGAAATATACTAAACACATTCACTTACTAATTTCAGCACCAGGTCTTCAATTTCTGGAAGAGCTTAAAAATATGTTTTAAAAATATGTCTTAAAGGTCATTAAATTCTTTCTCTCTCTTTAGATCAACACAATTCAGCCCCCGCTCACAAGCAGTGGATAGTCTAAAAAAAAAAGAAATCGCAGAGAAATATTAGCAAACAGCCAAATTCCAGATTTGTTGTGCTACTGAATTCTAAAGGGCATAAAGAGTCTGGGAACGGAGCTGAGAGCTATTAACTGGTGATTTGTTTCCAGCCCATGCAGTCAGGCAGAGTTCCTGCAGAACCTGAAGCTTCAGCTTTGGTCCTCAAGGCCTCAAAGGGCTCTCCTGCCACAGCAAACACAAATCCAGCTGTGGCTGGAATAATCACCACCCCATGTTATCTTTGCAGGGCTGTATCTCATCCCCCTGAGCTCTGGGCATCCCCTCACAATCACACCCCAAGTGCCTACTCTGAGGACGTCTCTGGGTGGTTTTGGTACCAAGAGCTGGTCAGGGACAGGGCAGTGCTGGGATTTAGGTGGTTCTGCATAGAAAGTTGCCACAGGAAACTCAGATACTGAGAGATGGGTCTCCACTTCCTGGGTCGATCAGTTCTGCAGCTGATGACACTGATTGCACACCTAAGCAGGAGGTACAAAGAGGTGGACTGGCTCCTGCGTCATTTATAAATCTTATTCCTTAGTCAGAGCCCTTATTCAGAACCCTCAGTGGCTCTGAACCAGCGTCCTGCAAACACATGGCACACAGGAAATACAGAGAGGGGCAGGCCTGGGTCACCCTTCTGGTACGTGGGGTGATTTCCAAATATTACTGGTGTTTCTCTGGAGGTGGCTGGAGCTCCAGGAGGGAAAAGGGAGTGTGAGACACCACCTGGGGCTGGCCATGAGGTGTGATGGGACCCCAGGCAGGTCCCACTGGTGATTCTGCATCCTTCTGCATGGTTCCACCAGCGTGTGGATGCTCCTGCCTGCGGGAGCAAAGCTCGCAGGAGCCCACGGGATGTTCCTCACACCCTGCAGGGCCTAGAGAAGGTGGAAAAGCACTTTTCCTAAGGAAAAGCCGCAGAGAGCACAAGGACAAGGATAATCCTCTAGGTGGCATCCAGAGACTCCAAACTTCACACAGAGCTCTTGCCGGGGCTGGGCACAGCCTTGCCCTTCACCATCGGATCCTCGGCACACCTGGGATGCTTCTCCAAGCCCTCACAGCTTCAGCTGAGCTCATTCTGAGGAAATCAGCTCTTAGGAAATGGCAAGAGGTCTAAGGAAGGTGTTTAACAGGAATCTTCTTGTTAGAAATTTCTCTCCTTCGTAGGAGGAGCTGGTTGAAAGCAGTGAGTCAGGGTTGGGAAGAAAGGAGGTGTTTGTCAAACAGTTATGGCCTTTCCTATTAGCACACTTTAATAACACACAGGAATGAAGTAGAAAAGACCTTGTTTTAATGATTGTGTAGCCCAGCTTGCCTTGTCTTTAACACTGTCTAATTCCAGGTGTTTCAAAAGAAGATGAAATGCCTGCAGAGAGGATAATTACAGGACAGCCTTTCCCTATGGAAAGTTTCCTCCTCATGTGCT